>ML805021.1:202904-223873 GCA_009831015.1 Picea engelmannii | reverse complement strand
TCTTTCATAAGATCTACATTCAAAAGCTTTGTGACCATATCCATTACATGAATAACAATGCCCATGAAAAATACTTGCATACCTTTGCTTTGGTGTCCCAAGAATAGCTTCTTGATGTCTTCCTTGCTTTATTCTTTTGAAAAGTTAGGTTGTTGGCCAGGGATCTGGTAATAACCATGGTCATGACCAGCATACAGGTTTTGCGCTTGATGAGACATCATCGACTGGTTCCCATAATAGGACATAAAGGGCTGAGCTTGCGTCACATTCCAAGAATTCTAGGAGGGGTTTCCCCCTACCGATCCAATGGGCATAGGTGTTGGGCCTTGCTCGGGGTTCCACTGGGCATGGAAAGGGTTGCCTCCAATCGACATCCCTGGCAAGGGGACTGGTCCTTGCCACGGATTCCAAGGTCCTTGTGAGGAATGAATTCCCAAGTGTGCCCCCTGTGCAGGAATAGTACCCTGTACAGGATGTGGTTATCCATGACCAGGGTTGCCCTCGACCGAAACGACAACTAACGAGAAAATGTTGTTACCAAATGTGTCTAACAAAGAGAAAGGTGTCAAACCAACCGACATGTTATAAGGAGGGAGTGATTGACTACTTGCTCCAAACAAATTTACGTTAGGCCCAACAGAGTGTTGAGGAACACCGCCGAGCAAGGGGGACAAAGGGGGTATATGACCCCCACCGTAAGGGAAAGCCATAAAGTGCCCCCCAATATATCCTTGCAAAGGAGCATTGGAACTCCCTGCCCCCAAACCTAAAGTCTGCAGAGTGGATGAGGAAAGTACAATACTTGTACCGAAGCCAAGAATCCCGTATGAGAACGGAGGGCCTGTCGCGTTCTGGGTAAACAGAGCAATGATCATCGCCATAGACGGAATCAGCTCATTGCCTGAGGTAGAAGCAGTTAAGACCATAGTGGCTCAGACTGACGACAATTGGCTAGGAGGTGGAACACCCCCGGTAGTGACAGTCGTGAAGGAAATATGAGTATTCCCTGAAGAAGTAGCAGTGTTTTCTTCCATTGTTGCTTGTGACACTACCTGACACTCGTAAGGTAGAACCTGTACGATGATGGGTTCCAATAGATCAGTGATGGGTGTTTATAGTTAAAAAATGATTGGTTCCTCCAGAATCAAATGTTCTTCTCTTGAAGATGGGTTGGGCACAGTTTTTTATAACCCGGTTGTCTCAAAAGACCCTTGCTAGTCTAGTTTTCGCCTTAGCGGTGGCAGGGGGGTTCAAGGTCAACCAACGGTAGGCCCAAAAGCCTTTGTGATCGGTGGAACTCTTGATCCTCCACTGTGTGAGAATATCAAAGACACACTAGGGAAATCTATAATCGTTTGAAAACCAACACACACTAGAAAACGTACCTATGAGATAAAACAAACAGTCATTAGCTAGTTGGAAGAACAGTTACAAAAACCAACACTAGAGCAACTTACCGGTGCAAGTGCAACTTGAATACAGAAGCACCCTCTGGGTATAATCTGCAAAGAGTGGCCTGATTTATTTTTTAGGTACCGTGGTATACCCCCGCAGTCACTTGTGTAAGTCACTAGAAAGTTAGGCAACTAGGTTGCCAGCGTGCAAATAGTCACTAGGCGGGTACAGTTGACAGTCAAGTGGACCACAATGAGTAGGGTATAAATCCTGAAACTTATCAAGGGTATCGAAAGCAAGTGTTCTGGAAGACAACTGAGGACCTCAAACAGATTCGAGACCCACAAATCTCTATGGCAAATGCAATCAACGGAATCCCAATATAATCCCTCTATATGCATTCCCCAGTATGCTTGGTCTGGCTTTGGAGGGGCTATCTCTGCTACCTTTCCTTACGCGACCTCATGTTTATCCTCTATGTTAGAGGGGGGTCCTAGATAACTTTCACAATACTGGACTTTTGACACTCCCTATCATAGACTCTTATGTTTGTTTTAGCAGCCTTGAAGAGTTTCCTCTCCAATCCTAAATCAAGGCTCTAGCCTAGAATAGTTGATGGACCCTACAAACATAAAGTATAGTTGATTTTAATTAATCATTATTTTTAGTGGCTGTATTAATTCAAAGGGAACGAAAATGAAACCAATGATGTTTTTCAAAGATGAAAGGGAAGAGCATATAATGAAAAATGGAAACAAATTAATTCTTCACAAATTCAATTTTGCACATTCAAACTCTTTAACCAACTTTTCAAACTCTTTTTTTTCCTAATATATTTCAACAAAAAACTCAAAACAAGCTTTCACTCGACTACGAGCTACTTATTGTCCTAGGTCAATCAGTCAAGGACTTACGAAAGTAATATTTTTCTTGATGATTAATGCAAACAACCAACTACTTAACCAAACCAAGAAGTAAACTAATTTTTTTTTTATGCTAAAAAAGCAAAAAAGGAAAAATGATGACAAGTAAAGGCCAAGAAAAGACTTCTGGCCTAAGCACAAATCACAAAGAGTTACTGACAATAACACACAAGATGATTGAAGCAGACTCTCAGACTTGTCTAAAAACCCTATTACAGAAAAACAGAGGAAAAAATTTTAATGAAAAAGAAAGCTATGATGTAATCAAACCTAAGCTATAGATGGCCATGACAGAGACCCAAACTAGATCAAGAAAATCCCTGAGAGGTGTGACCCTTAGCAGGGAAGAGGATGACTGCCTCTTCTAAATTTTCTAGATAGACATGTGACTTTCACTTCAACAGCCAGCGTATGCACGCGGGCTGCCCAAAGACATGTCGTGTATGCATGTGTTCGGGCCCACTACAGGCCATGTGTGCCTTTATTTCTCCTAAAAATAAGAAATACAAATAGCTAAGCTCAGGCAGGGAGTACTAGTATTGAAAACCAGAAGCCCTTAAAGATACAAAAACTTACTCTTGATAGAAAAAAATGCAAGGAAACTTGAGAAAGAAAAGCTAATCTGAGGTTATACCTAGGCTACAAACTGCAACAACAGAGAACATAACTAAAATCTAGAAAACCCCTGAGAAGGATCACTTCTGACAGGGAAGAGGATGTCTGCCTCTCTTTAAAAACAAAAATCTGGACTCATACACGCTGCTGATCTTTCAGCAGCCAACGTATGTACACGGGTTGTGTGCAGTCGGGGCGCGTGTATATGCGGGTAGACCTTCTACAGGTCGCGTATTCCTCTGTGGATTCCTGGAAAAGAAAAAAAACAGTCAAGCGAAGAAAGCAGAGAGTACTGGTATGGAAGACCAAAATCCCTTCTAGCTCACACTTTTGCAGAAACTAAAAAAAAAGATAATAAAACCAATTTAAAATACCCAACAAGTATCCTCAAAAACCCTAGAGATTTCCCCAGTATGGTCACCAATTCTGTTGTGGGTGGGAAATCCCCCTACAAACTAGCATTAAGGGTTTTGTAATGCATGAAGAAATGACCTAAAGTATCCTACTTCTTACCATCATCCCAATCATAAACCCCATTATTCATATGCAAATATAAGGTTAAAAATATCAAGTTATTGTACCTTAGTTTCCGTGTTTGATTTCGATCCTTTAATATTTGGTTGCTCCTTGACCGCAAATCTCCTCCCAAAGCTGACTTGCATTCACAAATAGACAAAAAAAGAACTCCAAACATGCATGTAATCTATGGACTAATGAGTTAGAGATTCTATCAAAATAAAATCAATATTACACATGAAAAACCTCATATGGTGGGACAGGAAAAGTGCTTCTTTTTATTAATCTCACAAGAGAACCTTATAATAGTGAGACCGGTCACTGCTCCTCGAATCTGGTCCTGGGATCCTCTTCAACTGTGCTCCAACTGCTTTTGTATATGCTTCTCTTCACGCACTAGTTGCAAAAGGTTGGGGCAAAGGGAATGAAAAATCAGGTAGAGTTTCTTTACAATTATTTTCCTCCTCCCAAATGGGACCCCTACCCCTTCTTTTATAGGCTAGGAAGGGCTAGGTATTTGGTCGAGTGACTAGATATGGGCAGTCAAATGGTTTAGATAACTTACCCAAAACTATGAGTTCCATCTGCAACTTTCCATTTTTTGTTCTTTTGTAGGTATACGTGGGCTGTAGTGGGTCAACTAGCGTATACACACGTGTAGTAGTGGAGAAGGGTGTGTGTGCCTTCAAAAAGGGTGTTTTTAAGAAGAGTTGTTCAGTAGTGGCTTGGAAAAAGATGTAAAATGAGATGGTGTGATTCCAATTAAGCATATCTGGTGCAAATTAGGGTTATAACAAGCATAATAAATAAATAAACAACTAAGCTAATAACAATTAAAGAAACTAAACTAAAGTGCATAAGGATAGTAGAACTAAAATTAACTAAACAATTGACCAATATTCATGCCACCAATGGATAGATTGTATTAGTGGGCAAACATCAAAGAGAAAGGGAGACTTATGGGTCCCCTCTTCCTCCAAGGGAGGGCTCTTGAATCCCCAATGTGAGAGCTCTTCTTACAAATAACAAACTAGAAGGAAATGGTGAAGAAATCCAAATCTCATCCACTCAAGAGGTGATGTGAATGGCTCAATGAAATGGTGCTTGTTTCTCCAATGAGGAAAGAGGTTCCTTGTAGGATAATATAGGCAGCATAACAATACAAATAGATTCTTGAAAGTATAGTGTACTCATGGCCTCTTTTTATAACAAATCTTTGAGGCATTATTCAACTGGTCTTGAGTGTGAACAAGGGGCCCTTTAGGTCTTTGACAAGCCCCCCACTTAGATGCAACTCGGATTTGGGGGTCAAATCAACTTGGGAGCTGAACCATAATTGGGTGGGAGGCTGACCAGAATCATTAATGCATCATTCTGAAGTGTGTGCAGATTTTTACGTCCACAGTTGCGCATCTGGCACATGTGCACTTTTTCGGCGTTTTCAATTGGCGCACGTGCACACACTTCCTTTGCATTCTGAGCGCATGCTGATTTTATAACCAGTTGTATAGTTTATGCCTTTTGGAAATGCATTTTTTATGCCATGAGTGAACTAATAGGTGTTTGGAGATGCTGGATTCCTGTAACCATCTGCAAACAAAATTTCAGTGATAACAACGATTCATCCCCAATTACGCTGAATTAATGAAAGTATTCACTCGACTGTTCAAGAAAGGCTATGAATTTGTATGGGATGACACCGGAAACCAAATCCTTTGAATCTTTGAAACTCACTTTAACCCATACACCACTATTGTTTCCACCTGATTATAGTCGATATTACTTCCTCTATTTAGCTGCTTTGGACTCTACCATTTCCATGGTCTTAGTCCAAGAGGATGATTCGCATGATGAACATGTGATATACTATTTGAGTAGGAGTCTCACGATTACTGAAACCAAATACTTACATGTGGAGAAATTGGCCTTGGCAACTATTTAAGTTGTTCAACGATTTTTTCACTATATCTTATTACGCAGGACCACTGTTATTTCCAATTGCAATCCCATGCAACACATCCTTACTCGACAATTTTTGGGGGGAAAGTACTCCAAATGGATTTTTATTCTCCAGGAGTTTGACTTGGAATTTGAACGTGCCAAGTCAAATAAATCTTTGGTTTTTTCCGAATTGATATGTGACCTTCCCTCCACTGAGATAGAAAATGTGGCAGAGGATTCTTTACCTGACGAATGCCTTTTTCTGATCAGTTCTGATGACATATGGTATGGATATATTATCAAGACTCAAAAATTTTGGCCCAACCTTTCTAGTACGGATCGTCATCGAATACAATATTAAGCTCGTCAATACATCATCCTCGGTGATACTCTTTACCGCCATGGTATTGACTCCATTTTTCGATGATGCCTTACCTACGATGAAGCTAAGAAATCTTTGAATGATTGTCACTCTAGAGCATGTGGCGGTCATATGTTTGGGTGTGTCATTGCCCAAAAGATCTTGCAAGCTGGTTACTTCTGGCCTTAATTGTTTAAGGATTGCATTACTGTCATCCAAAAATGCCATGCTTGCTAAACTTATAATCATAATATCAGATCTCACCCTACTCCTCTTCACCCTATAGTTTTTGTTGGTCCATTTTCTAAATGGGGCATTGACTTCATGACATGTAACCCTCACTTGGTCAGGGGGCATGGATACATTATTGTAGATGTGGATTATTTCACTAAATGAGCCGAGGCGATGCCTACATTCGATAACACTAGGAGAACTGTAGCATTGTTCATATTCAATCATATCATTACTAGGTTTGATGTCTCTCAAGCCATCATTGTAGATCACGGTAGTCATTTATGAAATTTTATGATGTCTGAACTTACTGAAAAGTTGGGTCTTCGCCATGAAAACTGAACCCCCTATTATCCACAGACCAATGGCCAGGTTGAAGCAATCAACAAATTTCTTACTAATATGCTTCAAAGGATGGTAGGAATTCATAAAATGAATTGGCACATGATGTTGTTTTCAGCATTATGGGCCTATCAGACATATGTTAAGTCTGCCATAGGATTTACACCTTTCCAACCAACTTATGGTATCGAAGCAATTTTGTCGATTGAATGTGAGATACCATCTTTAAAACTAGTCGTTGAACTTCTCCCTAACACCTCTACAGAAGAGGAACGTCTGTTATACTTAATGCAATTAGATGAAACCCATCGTGATCCCGCCTTGGTGATTGAAACTCAGAAGAAACGTGTTAAAGCCCAATACGACACGCATGTCAAGCCACATGTTTTTTCTGCAAGTGATGTAGTTCTTCTTTACGAACAAGATTGTGATTTGCTAGGGGTTGGTAAATTCGATTCCATGTGACAGAGTCCTTATATTGTCAAATGAGTGTTGGATAAGGGAGCTTATTATCTAGTAGATTATGATAGAATCCCTTTGAGTGAACCCAGAAATGGGTTTTACTTAAAGAAGTACTATGCTTAAGTCATTTTTGCATGAGTGCTTGTACTTTAGTGTATCATACTTTTATGTGCTTTTTCGTTGTTTGGTTTCACCCTTTAGTTGGTTACCTTGTGTTGTGATTGGTTTCCAGATGTCGGTGTCTTCGCTACCCTACCTTGGATTCGATGATGGCATTAGTCGCAGTACTAAGAACTTAGCATCTATTGCTTGGGAAATCTATGCACCTACAAATGAAATGATTAGTCTACATGGTGTTTTCCTTGGTCATGCAACTAACCATATCGCGGAATACAGTGCAGTCATCGAATTATTGACCGATGTTTTTTCACTTGGAATATGTCATCTTGTTGTATGACTTGATTCATAGTTAGTAGTCCTACAATTGAGTAACGTCTACTCTATCTGAAGTCCTACTTTATTAAGGGTATATTTATGAATTCGCCTCTTGGAACGTCATTTTGATTACATTGAATATCAACACATTCCTAGATGTCTAAATACATTAACAGATGCATTGGCTAATTATGTGTTAGACAGAAATTTATAAAATCCAATCACACTTTGTATATACAACAAGTAATCCGGTAGAAGCCTCATATATATAACGATAAAAGTTTTACAAAAAGTGTTTTTTATGAAGAACAAAATATCAAAAATGTGAAGCACATGGATTCATATACAATAGAGAATCAAGGATGTTTCTTTCTATAACATGCGACTGCTCGTGCTACTCTACGGAGAAGTCGACTGATGGAAGCAGACATGCCCACTTTGTGGCATTGGTAATGACTTAGGATATAATCAATAGAGGCATCAAGGATTTTCATCGTGAGCAACTCCAGGTTTTCTCTATGCTCTCATAGTCGGCAAAAGCTACTCCTGCTATGGAATCTCGCTCCCCTCGCCTCTGGATACGGGATGAACCTGGAGGTCGATAAGGTCCCACATATGCATCATCAAAGAGAATTTGATTATTCATCGGATAAACAACATAAAAAACATTTATATCATTAAAAATCACAAAAACATCATATAAACAAAATTTCCTTCTTACCTATGCCCGCCCATTGGGAACCCTCGGGAAGGGACAAATTCAGATCTCCTTAGAAATCCATCCCGACATATGTATAGTCGTCTACCATGAGCATCTAAGTCCTCAACCAGTCAAAGAACACATCATTATATTTAATGATAGGACCAACTACATGTCGTGCCATGAGGTTGACCCACCTCTTCATTCTCAGATCATGTGGGGCAGGTATACCCCACTCTACCTGTAAGCACAAAACTGGGACCCTCTCTAGGAAGAAGGATACCAAAATAGAACTATATCCAAACTATTTCAGTTCACTACTACTACACTTGGTCAGTTGTTTTTTCATACTCTTGAGAACCCCTTCACACTAGTTGAAAACTCGGGGCTCCATACACTCCAGTGCATACTGAAAATAAATCTGAAGAGCCATATGGGGAGTTGCACTCCCTTCCATATGTGTGATGGTATAGAGGATGGTCTATAGGGGCAAGTCTCAGATGTCTCTTATAGCGACTTTACCACTATGCTTCTGAGTACCCGACACATAATTCTCACTGATAGAGTGGTTCATAGATGCACTGCCACCTCTGATGCCTGTAAGTGTTAGTCGGGATCCACGATGATACAATTTAATTAAGAAGTAGATATCCTCGATATCTATCATAAGAATGTGAGAAACCACATGAAATGCCTTTCGTTCACATCCCACATGTGAACTAGGTACTCGAGTAATCTCGGTTGGGCTCTCATACCCTGGATTTTGAAGAATTTTAACAATCCACACTTTCGGAGAGCCATTACCATTCCTGGGTCATTCCAGACAAATTAGTCTTCCTCCTCGTGCTCTCTCTCTCTTGCCATTCCAACATTTTTATTGTGGAAAACCTACAATGGAACATTAAAGAGAGATTAACATTTTTATCTTCTTCCTTGGAAATGTTTTATTGGCAAATACATCTTAATTTTTTTTTTGAACTGTGCACGTCGCAGGCATGGGCATCTGTACAGTGCAAAGTTGTCATAGGCTAGCTATAGGTCCTCTTTCAATGACCCTAGATCATCGCAGGGCTCGATATAGGGCACTTGCGACGACCTCCGCACACAGGTACCCTCAAAAAATTAACTCAAAATTTTATTTCTAACCAATGAAAAACAAATTTTGATCCATGGAAAGTTGAAAGAGATGAAAATTACATGTTCTGTGGAGACCATTTGCTAAATGATCAGCCATTCCCTCTGCAATCTGCAACGGAAAATTGAGGTAAATAGGGGATTTTAGAGCAAAGTTTGGGTGAAATGACAATGGAATAGTGAAATGAGGTTTTTTCCCATGTTTATTGATTTATTCACTTTTTCATTTATATTTTATAGTATTTTATATGTTTCATCTAAACCTTAAAGTCCTAATGACTTTGCAAGTGTTTATTTTTTGTAGATAAAAATCCTAGGAGTGAAATGTTGGAACAAGGATACGTTTTTTGGTTTGTTTTTATACATTTGTCGCATGTATAGATCCTTTTAGGGTTTTTTCGGAAAAACCCCGAGCTTAGTCTTTTTTTGTTCTCGTGATCGAAAATCAATGAGAATGTAACCAAGTATACTTTTATCACTTTTTCGGACTCGTAAAGGTTATACGAAAAAGGAAACCTATGGAGTTCCCTTTAATCTCTTTTCAGACTCTCTAAACATGAAAATATTGTCGAGCGACCTTGTTCTTTTCACGCTCATAAAAGTATTTGAAGAAAACATCTGATGAGCGATATATTATCACTTTTTCGGTCTCGTCAAATTAACTTATGAAAAAGGACCTTGTGGAGTTTTCTTTAAGTGTTTTTCAGATTCTCTAAACATGAAAAACCTGTTACCGCGACCATTTTTCTTCCCATTTAGAGTCAGTCTCAGTCGAGGTATGACCTATGCACCCAAACATGTGAATTCAGGTATGTATCACCATGGGGTCGAAGTCAGGGAGTGGCCAGTTGGCCCTTGGAAATGGGAAGGGATGTCAGAATCTAAACATGTGTAAGTGGTACGGGTATGTATTTTCCAAAGAGTCGAGTCCTATTAAGAAACCAATCTCTACGTGCCCTAGGTTGAGTCAAGTAGTTAATGGAAGTTGTATCATCTAATACAACATCTATTATTAGTTCATCATGAAGGTTGACGGAATGAAAAATCATGGCGTTCATATCATGCATGCCCAACAATCCTTATCGTATGTATTCTACACGTGGGGATTTTCCATGGAAAACCTACAACTCGATTCAAAACATCTCATCGCCATGAATTCATTGTCCTCTAGCATGATTCCTTATTCTTCCCAACTCGTTATAAATATCGGATGTTCGACATTCATTTCAGTCGTGAAACTAGGTCTGCACTTTGTTTACAATTCCCCTTGCCAGTCCAGTTTGATCAAAATTCCCCCCCTGTGTGTTTATCGGATATGACACATGTAGAATACATATTGGTTGTGCCATGGATACCTCCCAAAGAATAATAAAAGGTGTGTGGAGCAGCAAAATTTCCTGGTCCAAGCCCCAAAATGACTGGGAGTCGTTCTCACCTGTAGCAGGCATTCCCAAGGATGTGAAAGGAGTCATTCCTTTACCCATAGAGAAGACCAGATCAAACCGTGCAGAACCTGAAGCGGAAAGACTTGCAAAGGAAGAGAAGACAATAAAAGCCCCGTATCCTCAACAAAAAATGTCTCAGAGAAGGGGCAGGCCAAGGAAAAACAAGGAAGTTGTGGAAGCTCAATTTTTCAGAAGAGATGCATGCTAGATCGGTGGCTGAAGAACTACTCATGCACACCATCTGGCTAGATCATGTTGGAGGATCGTACTACAAAGGAAGGATCAGAACAAGGAAAATAGATATCACAAGAACAAATGATCAAGAGCCATCTCAATAATTAAAGCAGGTGAATCTGGCTATCCCTTAACTCTATCAGGAAAACATGGAGTTGAGACAACAACTAGTGACAAAGACTATGGTAGCGTCAGCAGCGCAGGGTCACGAAGGGAACATGGCATGGCTAAAAAGATAGATCAGAGAGGCGCAAGACACCATTGTACAACTACGAGAATCACAGAGACTAATGGAGGAAAGGCATACATAGAATTCCATGGAATGTGAAGCAGCCAATAAGGAAGCCCGCATGGCTCTCGCTAACGTGCAGAAAAAACAATTTTAGCAAGTGTTTGTCTTTGCATCCGAAAGCATAAGACAAATATTGGAAGTTTTGAAAGCCACGTCTACCCAAAGCACTCTACCATTTTGATAATGATCGTAAAAATCAAACATCCACTTGTCATGCACATGTTTCCCATCAAATGAGTGTGCAACGAAAAACAAATCCATTATAGCAGATAGTGAGTTCCCGACAGACACCTGCCCGCTCAGACATCTAATTGAAGGGGAACACTAACACATATTTTCCTCATATCGATACCTGTCCGATGATGGGATCCTCATGGTGAATTTGTGAATAGTCATATGTAAATAGATGTGATTATTGTCTATTTTTGGAAAAGGCCATGCAAAGAGTCTCCAATGCATGCTACTCGGTTCCTAGTTTTAGGGTAGCAGTTAGAAAGCAGGGTAGCCCAGGCGACACCCTCATTTATATATTTCATCTTTTCGATATAAGCCAGAATGGTTGGAAAAATTGGTAGACGACAACTATTGTATGTAATTTGAGTTTTTTGACCGAAATTTAATGCAAAGGTTCGGTAACTTGACGAAAATATTCTAGTTGTAGAAGTCAAATGTATTGTGCCTCTTTCTTTGTGTATGTGCTTCCTGTTATATTTATTCATATCTTGTTATGTCTATTTCAGAATGAATTTTTGAACCTATGGATTCACTGCGCAACACCCCTTGTTCACGCCACTTAGACAAAACGTTTTCTTCTAAAGCTAACTCTGAATTCACCCGCAACGATGCTCCGAGTGACTTCTTGTGTTTTTCTCCCAAGTTCAGTCACTGAGTTATTTGTCTCTTTCATTCCCTCAAATCGAATCCATATCCCAAGTCTTAATTTCTTGCACCAATATAACTAGAGCCCGTTTTATCAAAGGTGTTAAATCTAGCCACTGCTTTCAAAGCCATATCCTACATGGAGACTGCGCCTTCCGAGAGAGCCCTCTCCAAATATGAAAGGCTATTTTTGGGTCTCAAAGTTGGTTTTAAAAGTTACCTTCATCGTCTGTTTATCAGCCGAATAGATTTACAGAGTGCTAACATTCTGGCGCCGTTATCGGGGACAAAACTGAACATATTTTCCCTGGGAGAATGACTAACGTTGTAGTTTGACCCATGAGGGTAATAGAGGGACAAAAATTCACACCAACTGAAACCCTTAGCCTGACGACTCCAGTCCAAAATACCAGTAGCTCCAAGTAGCGTAGTTCAGAAACCCTGGCTCCGAAGACGATCTATACCAGAGCCAATCCTGACCCAAACCCCACAGAGCTTGTGTATGACCCTGAGAAGATTCTGTGCAGGACTAAAGAGAAATCGCCAGACCCATTCTACTACCTGGACAAAAGCCTGTCCTTAGCCAAAGACGATGCGCATAGCATCAACAACCTTGAGTTTGACGAATTATTTGAGAAAACCCTTTTCAAGTCTAAGTCGAAAACCAGCTTGGACGAGACCATTTTCGACCCGAAGAAATTCCAAGCCCTAATATCAAATAATATCCCTCAAAATATGAATCCTCCTAGATCCATGGCCACTGGATTCACCCCCCTCATCTTGTAGGCCCAATTACATGACTTACCTCATAACTACAGTGAGAGAATCAGGCTCTATGATGCTGAAGGAAATGTTTCCGCCCAGAGGCACCTGGACTGGTTTAATGATTTCATTGACCTAGAGGAGGTGGACTACACAGATGAGAAAATGAGGTTGTTTGCGTAGATCCTTTCAAGATATGTAAAGAAATTGTTCAAATCCCTCTCGCCTGCAAGCATTCGAGACTTCGCCGCATTCGAGACATCTTTCCTGAATAAATGGGGGGACAATAAAAACCCTTTGTAGCTTCTAACATAGTACAATAATATGAGGAAAGCATTGGAAGACACAGTATAGGAATTATCATCCCGTTTCTTGAAGGTGTATAACTCAATCCCTGCAAAATTCAATCCACCCCCCGATGTTGCACAGTTGCAGTACGCCAATTCCTTCGACAATGATTTCACCTTGTTGTTGAGAGAAAGAATATCAACAAGTCTAGACATTATAATGAGTAACGTTGTCGAATTCGAAGAAAACATGATGGTGTTAGGAAAAATAAAACTGAGGAAATAAGAGACCCCAGAGAGATGCAAAACCATTGACGTCATGGTCCTCAAATGACAAATTCAACATGATGATGAAGACCATGGAGAAGATGATGGAAAGAATTTCCATGGGAAATATACCTATTGCCCGAGAACAGAATGACCCACAACCTAGGAATCAGAACCACAGAAGGGGTCAATTCCCCTATATCAGACAAAGGGAACAAAAATAGCAGAGGGATCAAGGTGACCAGAAGACAAGACCTCCATTCCAAAACAACTACATGGATGAGGATTTCAACCAGATGTTCGATGACCAGATGCATTGTTGCGATGACAAAAACCCGCGTGTGTTCTTGACAAAGAGAAAGCATGATCGATACATGAGAAAAAACGACGACATCGTGTTGGAGACGGACGATGATATGATACTCGAAATAGATGATGCGTCATCTTGGGAGATAGAATAATTCAGGAAAGGCTATCATAACGCCATCATGTAATTCCAGAAGAAGTACAACCTCTGAAGCAAAGATGCACCTATCGAGTCGCAACAAATGAACCCCATAAGGAAACCTATGGTGGAGACCCCTTCCAAAAGCCGACCAAGGTTGGATAGGGTGACCAAGGACAAGATGGAGAAGGCTAAGTCGAAGGAGGAGGTCCCCAAGAAAGCTTTGGAGACTGGCCAGGAGGCGAGCGGAAAAGAGGTAGAGAAAACCTGTCCCCCTTTCAATTTTGAAGATGAGATGGCCAAAATCAAAATCTATGTCCCATTCAAAGAACTTATTAGAAAGGGAAAGTATCAGGAGAAAATCATTAAAATGATGAAAATGGGAGGGACCCTCGATATTCTGAATATCCAAGATGATCACCCCCACTATCCTTTTTGGTTTGCACGTTGAAGAGACAAATGATACCGAGGAATTCCCTCCATTCTACATCAGTCTAAAGGTCCATGAAATGACCATACATAACACCATGTTGGATTCCGATGCATCACACGACCTCATGCCAAAGGTGATCATGGATGAACTAGGTTTGGATATCACCAGGCCATACAAAGACCTTTTCTCTTTCGATTCGAGAAAATTCAAGTTTTTGGGCCTTATCAAAGACCTAGTTGTGTAGTTGGCTCAAATCCTGGCAAAGAACATGGTCATGGATGTAGTCATCATGGACATACCCCCAAAGTTAGGCATGTTTCTATCAAGGTCGTGGGCTGTTAAGTTGAAGGGAACTTTGTAGATGGATATGTCATACACCACCATCCCTATTTTTGGCCATGACATAAGGTTGTACAGAGAAGTGTTGCTGAAATACATGGTAAGAAGTAAGACGCAGCCAAACAATCATCCTATATATGCCATCGACACTGAGGTGGGTTCCTCTATATTCTATAATGACCTGATTTTCGAAGAGGAAGAGCCGATAGTCATCATGATAGTTGACGAGGAAACCACATGGGAAACAATAGAGTGCACCAACCCGAAGGACCACGTGGAAAACGAGGCGTGGAACATGAACTTTGATCGCGTAGTCAGCTGAGAAGGAGTTGGGGTCGGTGTATTGGTAAGCCCCCCTGAAGCAGGCACAAAGCTGTGCTCATACAAGCTCACATTTGAATTGACTAACAACATGGCCAAGTATGAAGCACTAATATTGGGCTTACAATTTTTCAAATAATTGGGCGCGCAGAAGATAGAAGTGCACGAAGATTCGAAGCTGATCATAAATCAGGTAAAGGGTGTATATCAAACCAAACACCCCAGGCTGAGAGCGTACATAAATTTGTCTTTGGACCTCCTTGAAGGATTTTCAGAGTATGACCTATCTGCTATCCCCAGAGAGAAAAATTAGATCACCAATGCGTTGGCCACCTCGACCTTGGTTTTCAAGATCCCCATCTTCCCAAACAAAAGATATGAAATCGAGGTCAAGCATAAGTTGGCAGTGCCTGATAAAATCAAACATTGGCAAGTGTTTGATGACGACAAACAGGTGGAAATATTCCTCCTTATGAGCGATGAGTTCGCTAATACAAACATTGACGAGGAATGTTGTTGCGACAAAGATGAGAATGTGGATGCGCATAGTAACGACGACCCTTTCCAAAACCAGATCATGGGAAGGGACATAATACAACTAAAAAATAATATCATTCCAAAGGGGTTGGTGCCACTAGAAAATTTGTTTGACGAGAATGATGTGGATAAAAACCCCAAGATCACTGCAAGCGAAGAGGACGTGGAATATTGCAACATCAGGACCGAGGAGAACTCGAAGATGGTCAAATTATCAAAGATGCTCAGTCCACAGGTCAAGCAGGACTACGTCAAGATCATGAAGGATTTCTTGGACGTCTTTGGATGGAGATATGATGACCTGAAAGTATATGACATGAAAGTGATCCAATATGTTATCCCTCTCAAGGAAGATCAAAAAACTTTCAAAAAGAAGACGAGGTGGATAAATCCCCTATTCCTTCCGCTGATCGCGAAGGAGGTAAATATTTTTTTTGACGCTAAAATTATCATGTCTTTGTGATTCTTGAAATGGGTAGCTAATTTGGTACATGTAAGAAAGAAGAGCGGTGAGATAAGACTGTATGTAGAATTCCGAAATTTAAACAAATCATCTCTCAAGGATCACTACCCCCTTTCCTAAAATGGACTACATCCTGCAAAAGGTGGTGGGGTCCCAGAAGATGTCCATGCTGGACGGGTTTTCAGGATATAATCATATCATGGTCCACCTGAATGACAAAGAGAAAATGACTTTCACAACTCCATGGGGAACGTTCATGTACTCCAAGATGTCGTTTGGCCTGATGAACGATGGAGCCACTTTCTAGAGGGTAATGGACATCACGTTTGCTGATGAAAAGGAAAAGTTCATCATGATTTATATGGACGAAATCATAGTGTATTTTTCCTCTGACAAACAACATCTCGAGATCCTGAAGAAGGTTTTCCATAAGTGCAGGAAGTTTGGCATATCACTAAATCCAAAGAAACCACATTTTTGGGTGGAAGAAGGGAAGTTTTTAGGACACATCATCTCTAAGGAAGGCATTAAGATAGGCCCCAATAGGGTTGAAGGAATCTTGAAGATCGACACCTCACGCAGTAAAAAAGAGGTGCAATCCTTCCTCGAAAAGGTAAACTTTTTGAGGAGATTCATCCCGAACCTGGTGAAAATTATAAAGCACATAACTTGCATGCTGAGGAAGGGAAACGAGATCAAATGGAACCTGGAGGCCAAGAATTATTTTGAATATATCAAAGTGGCACTGACTAAAGCTCTTGTGTTGGCCAACCCAAATTTTACGAAAGATTTCATCCTATTTTCATTCGCCTCAGAACACACTATTGTCAGCGTGTTGTTGCAGAAAGATGAGCAAGGCTTCGAAAAATCCATCTCTTATTTCAGCCTGACACTGTACGACGTGCCATTGAGGTACCACATTATGGAAAAATAGGTGTACACCTTAGTGAAAGATTTGAAAGAATTTAGGACATAGATATTGCACTCACATGTCATCACTTATGTTCCCAACAACTCAGTAAAGGATATCCTGAGTCAACCTGACCTGGAAGGAAGGAGAGGCAAATGGATAGAGACCATGCTGGAATATGATATTGAGATAAATCCTACAAATCTGATCAAGGGTTAGGGTATTTCAAATTTAATGGCGCAGTCGGACTGTGACGTTATAGAAATGAATTTCATCGTTGATCTATCAGAATGCCCTCAAGAAGAAAAAATTGTGCATGTGTCTCATTAGTTCATTGATTCGCCATGGTTAAGTTATACATCCTGGACAATTCACTCTACTAGAAATACCCTGGCGGAATACTGTTTAGTTGTTTGCTGGAAGATGATGCGAAGCGAGCCATACAAGAGTTTTACAAAGGTGATTGCGGAGGACACCACTACTGGAAAAACATCGTGCAAAAAATCCTAAGGGAAGGTTATTACTGGCCTACAATATTTGCTAACATGTATAAAGAGGTCTCCAGCTACCATGAATGTCAGATTTTCGATGGAAGAAGAAAGTTGCAGCCCCTCCCACTAAAGACGATCTCAGTTGAAGCACCTTTCATGCAGTGGGTTCTAGATTTCATAAGGGAAATAAATCCTCCATCCTCTATGCAGCACAAATGGATACTCATGGATACTGACTATTTCACGAAATGGATAAAGGAAATCCCCACGAAGCAAGCTACAAACATAGACATCATCCAATTCTTGGAGACAAACATCTTGTCGAGGTTCGTGTGTCTCATTAAAATCATAACAGACAATGCAACTGCTTTCAAGTCTAAGAGGATGGAAAATTTTTGTTAGGATTATAACATAAACTTGGGGCATTCTATGGCGTACTATTCACAAGGAAATAGGTTAGCAAAATCCTCAAATAAGAGACTAGCCAGGATTGTCAAAAGACTCCTGCAAGACAATAAGAGATCCTGTCATACAAATCTTATCTACACGCTATGGGAATATCAAGTTACCACCAATAAGTCTATATCAACGTTGCCTTTCTAGATCATTTATGGCATGGACACAACATTCCATACTTCACTGGGGTCTCCTGTCAAAAATTTGTTGCAAGAGAAGGAGGCCGAGAGAAATGATGCACAAAGGAGAATAAATCAACTAGTTCACACGCAACAAGCGAGGGAGAAGGTGTATAATCGCTCACAACTCCATTAGATGAGGATAAAGAAAGATTTCAACAAGTGTTCTAAGCCAGAGGATTTATGGTTGAGTGATCTAGTCTTGAGATGGGACGCGATAAATGAGGACAAAGGAAAGCATGGAAAGTTCGACCACCTTTGGATGGGTCCATTCAGAATTAGCGATCATTGCGAGGGAAATGCTTATTTTCTAGAAGGATTAGATGGAGAATGATTTGGTTGGGGGCTTGTAAAAGACAGGTTCCTCAAACATTGTTTGATGAAATAAAATCCATTTAAGTGATTTGTCATTATAAATAGTCGTTTTAGTTGTTTTTGCGTTGAGTCAGTGGGACAGCAAAAAATTGAAGCCCGAAGTGAAGGCCCTAAATTTATGTTGAAGTTTTAGAAGTTGCATCGACCAGTTCAGTTTATTTTCTATCTATCATTTATTTTATCTTAGTGTCTAAAGGTTGAATAAATACCAATGGTCAGGCACCTGGTCTATTGTTCTTTGCTACCTCGCGGGGAGGATAGCATCCCCGTTGGATCCAGTTCTTAGCACCGCCATTTTTCTTCCCATTTAGAGTTGGTCTCAGTCAGGGTACGACCCATGCACCCAAACGTGTGGAGTCAAGTATGTAGCGCCATGGGGTCGAAGTCAGCAAGTGGTCGGTTGGCCCTTGGAAATGGGAAGGGATGTCAGAATCTAAACATGCGTAAGTGGTGCAGGTATGTCTTTTCCAAAGATTTGAGCCATGTTAAGAAACTAGTCTCTACGTGCCCCACGTCGATTCAAGTAGTTAATGGAAGTCACATCGGTAAGTACAACAACTATTATTAGTTCATCATGAAGGCCAAGGGAATGAAAAACCATGGCATTTGTATCATGCATGCCCAACAAGCCTTATCGCCTATATTCTACACGTGAGGATTTGCCATGGAAAACCTACAACTCGATTACAAACATCTCGTTGCCATCAATTCGCTGTCCTACAATATGATTCCTTCTTCTACCCAACTCGTTATAAATCGTGGATGCTCGACACTCATTTTGGTCATGAAACCAAGTCCGCACTTTGTTTGCAATTTCCCTTGCCAGTCCAGTTTGATCAAAATCCCCCCCCGCATGCATTTGTCGGATATGCCATGCATAGAATACGCATTGTTCGTGCCATGGAGACCTCCCAAAGCATAAGGAAAGGCATGCGGAGTAGAAGAATCGCTAGGTCCTAGCCCCAAAATGATTGGGAGTCGTTCTCACCTATAGCAGGAATTCCCAAGGATGTGAAAGGAGTCATTCATTTACCCACATAGAAGACCAGATCAAACCGGGTGGAACCTGAAGTGGAAAGACTTGCACAGGAAGGGAAGACAGTAGAAGCCCCGTCTCCTCAACAGAAAATGTGTCAGATAAGGGGAAGGCCAAGGAAAAACAAGGAATACGTGGAAGGTCGATTTTCAGAAGAGCCACATGCCAGATCGGTGGCTGAAGAACTACTCATGCGCGCCATCTGGCTAGAGCCTGCTGGAGGATCGAACCGCGAAGGAAGGACTAGAACAAGGAAAATAGATATCACAGGAAAAAATGATCAAGAGCCATATTAGCAATTAAATAAGGCAAAGATGTCTATCGCTGAACTCTATCAGAAAAACATGGAGTTGAGGCGGCAACTAGTGACAAAGACTATGGAAGCATCAACAATGCAGGGTCACGAAGGGAACATGGCATGGCTAAAAAGACAGCTTAGAGAGGTGCAAGACACCATTGTATAGCTGCGAGAAGCACTTATACTGATAGAGGAAAGGAATAAAGAGCATTCCAGGGAATGCAAAGAGACCGAGAAGGAAGCCCGTGTGGCTCTCGCCAACATATAGAAAAAGAAAGTTTAGAGGTGTTCATCTTTGCATCCGAAAGAATAAGACAAATCTTGGCAGTTTTGAAAGACACGTCTCCCCAAATCACTCTACCATTTTGATAACGGTCATAAAAATCAAACAACCACTTGTCGCGCACATTTTACCCAACAAATGAGCGTGCAACAAAAATAAAAGTCGTTATAGAAGATAGCAAGTTCCTAGCAGACACCTGCCCGCTCAGACATCTGATCGAAGGGGAACATTGACACATATTTTCCTCATATCGAGAAATGTCCGATGATGGGATCCTCATGGAGAATTTGTGAACAATCATGTGTAAACAGACGTGATTATTTTCTATTTTTGGAAAAGCCCATGCAAAGAGTCTCCAACGCATGCTACTCGGTTTTCCTAGTTTTAGGGTAGCAGTCAGAAAGAAGGGTAGCCCAGGTGGCACCCTCGTTTATATATTTCGTCTTTTCGATGTAAGCCAATTTAGTTTTCAAAATTGGTAGATGACAACTATTGTATTTAATTTGAGTTTTTTGACCGAAATTTAATGCAAAGGTCCTATAACTTGATGAAAAGATTCTAGTTGTAGCAGTTGGATGTATTGTGCCTCTTTCTTTGCGTATGTTCTTCCTGTCATCTTTATTCATATATTTTTCTTTCTATTTTGAAACGAATTTTTGAACCCCTAGATTTGTTGTGTAGCACCCCTTTTTCACGCCTGTTATCCCCGATATCTAGGGATAACTAGGAGATCATGACTCGAGGCCCACATGATCCCAGACATGGAGTATGAGAGCGTATTGACTTGAGCATGGCCCTTGAGGGCCCATCTTTTTTCTTCTCAGCCAGACTTGTCCTGTCAGCAGTACCAGCCTCCATCACTACCGGCCTGGGCTTGCATCAGAAAGGGCTCTTGCTCCATGAGGTAATTGGTCCGAGGTATCATGGTATGTGTCATATTTGATCATTATAACCTTCTTATGTATGCATTAGGTCCCTTTCATTTTGGATGACTGCTTGGATCTTACACTAATCCACTTGACCACTGTTGGGGTAATTTATGGGGTAGCTTAGCAAGTTGGTATTCATGGGTTTTGGTTAGCCACCAAGGGGGGTTTGCAAAGCCATCGTCCGCTCCCACCATCTTATCACTTTTACATCTTAAAACCCCGCTCATCCATCCCATTCCCCTAGTTTGGCCAT
>ML805021.1:140704-195033 GCA_009831015.1 Picea engelmannii | reverse complement strand
CAACAATATATATGTTGAGCAGATTTGATATTTGTAGCATTGTGGTATAATAAAGATCTGATTTTGCACATTGAATGCTCTTATCTCTTGGTGTACTTATTGAAGAAGTGATATAAGTCTTTTTCTTGTTTAGTAATCATTGAATTCGTCAATAATTACATTTGATCATTTCTCATATGTATATCCAAGGATAGTCATTGATATTGTGAAGTACTAACCCACTGCAGCACATACTTTGAGCGTTATTTGTCTTGTCTCGCAAACAGGTGCCATCCAATGGAACAATATCTTCTTTCACCATCTCTTTTGGCAGTAATCTGTGAAGTGGAACTTCTTACCTTGATCCATTATACCTTTAGCCCTCCAGAAAACCAGATTACATAGGGACGTCTCCCTTGGACTAGCCATCCTAAATAGAAAGAGCTCCCCATCGAGGTGACAGTGGGTGGGGAAGCTCCTGTTACGCCGGTTTTAAGCCTTGACTCAAGCTACTTAAACCTATCCTACAAACCGTGCGATAACAACACCGCTTAGACAAAATGTTTTCTTCTAAAGATAACTCTAAATTCGCCCACAATGGTGCTCCGAGTTACTTCCTGTGTTTTTCTCCCGCCATAAATTTTGGTTTTACATTGAAGATTGTTTCTCGCCTAGCCTTATCCTCTCAAGTTTAGTCACTGATTTATTTTTCTCTATCATTCCCTCAAATCGAATCCATAGCCCAAGTCTTACTTTCTTGCGCCAATATAACTAGAGCTCGTTTTATCAAAGGTGTTAAATCTAGCCATTGCTTTCAAAGCCATATCCTGCACAGAGTCTGTGCCTTCTGAGAGAGCCCTCTCCAGATCCAAAAGGCTAGTTTCGGGTCTCAAAGTTGGTTGAAAAAGTTACCTTCGTCGTCTTTTTATCTGTCGAATAGATTTACAGAGTGCTAAAAAAACCCATGAGTTTTCTTTCTTTGGACTCATTAAACAAACATCGAAGGAACCATATGGGATCGAACCACTCCTTCTTATGGTTTTTTAAACATACTTTGAGGGACTCATTCAAAGGATGAGCTTACATCACAAGCATATGTTATCCTCCTCAATCTTGTGTAAAAATAAAGAGGTACTCGCTAGAAATGGTGGGGGGGGAATTGGGAAAGAAATGTGTCTCTATATCCGTGTTAGTGGCAGTAATAGTTTCTCTTGAACATGACACCCCCCTTCATCATTGTATTTGGGTTGGGAAATTCATTTGTCTCTCATTTGACCATCTGCATGTCCATATGTTGAGTCTTCTTTAATTCAATGATGTCAAGACCATTGTCGTGTCGTTTATATGTTCAAGAGAAGTCTAACCTAAACAATCCTTTTATCAAGTCGGTCATCTGTAGTTATAAATTTTCTACCATGTCGTTAGTCCATGTGTCAGTTTTGAATCGATTCATACTATGATCTACCTCAAATATGTTACATATTTTGTGTCATTGATGAGGGATACATCAGGCCCTCATGTGATGAGTCTTTTTGTGTCGACTTCAACTCATTATCCAGAAACAAGGCTTTGAAATCATTCACTAACTTAGAGCCTACATGCCTCAATGGCAGGTTTCTCCGCTTTCAACAATGGGTTCACATCATTGACCCCTGATTGGGGGATTCCATCGAGTGTTTGAATTCAACTCATTTATTCACATTCATTGGATTGTACTAGGGTACCTTGGGATTCATTGACATCAATGGTGATTTCCCTCGCACTTGTTAACGATTTTCATTAATGATCGGTAATCAAGTGGTTTCTACCGTGTTCGACTTAAACACCTGTAATCACATGGCTAGATTCATACTTAGATATGGCGGAAATGAAGACCATAGATCTCATCATTTTGATCCAGGTTTTGATGGAGTATTCATGATTTGTATTGACACATAGATCCTCTTTGTATGTCTTGTGACTATGTCCGAATTTGAATTCTTTAGAGCATAGATCCACAATGTATTATGGGTGGCTATGTCGGTTTGAAATGACATGGATCCACAGTGTATATTTAGTGGCCATGAATCACTTGAAATTTTTTAATCTGAGTATGGGAATGTCTACCTTGGACCTTGGTATATTATTATGCAGAGTCTTGATTGTTTGCAAGTTCCCGATCACTGCGCTCCTTGTTTTCGACACACACATTCTACAAAGTATTTTGGCTATCACAAGTTCTAGTATCATACTTTGGGGGGGATTCTGTTACACATTATTTTGGTCACCCCAGTGATCCATTGACAAACATGTGTTCATGTTCCCAAAAAGAGTCTTTCTCCATGAATAAGGTGATTGTCTTTCTCTTATCAAAAACCCTATTAAGGAAGGTCGTCGCAGGCTACACTATACATAGGGTGTGATGATGCCTGATCATTGCCCCCTGATCTAAAGCTAGGTTGTGATGTCTCCGCAAGATGCTCTACAACTAGGGTGAGACGATGTCAAAAGACTAAGAAAAGGTCAAGTTTCACGAAAGTTCTAGAAGGGGATCTTCTAGAAGATGAGGTGGCGTCTGAATGGTTTGGATCTTACTCGCTTCTCTGATTTGGTGGGATCATCATAATCTCTTCAACCATATCTCTTTCCCCTATATAAAGAAGGATCTCTCATGGAAAAGGCTAAGGTTGATTCAAGCAAGATTAATATTGAATAGGCTAAGAATTGGATGAGAAATTCTACTTCAGTTCATACTTGAGGGATGTTAGGTGATTTATATGTACTAAAAAAGACACTAAACTACCCTTAATTAAATTGTCAACCCGGGGTAAGTAAACTTAGAGTTGTAGAAAAATATATGCCAAAGGTAGAAGGTTGGTAGGAGTGTAGACTAACTAAGGAAAGTAGCTATCTAGGGCTAATATATTCAAGCAAACCTATATAATGAACAAACCCTACTAAGAAAATTGAAACTAGGTAACCTAAGTACTTTTGGGAAAAGGACCGATGGATAGTTCCTAAGAAAGTGAATGAAAAATCTATGTAAAGAAAACTAGTTCATGACAGTAAGCAAAGGTAAACTACTAAACATACTAAGCAAATGATGAAAGCAAACTACCTTTAACTTTCCAACCTACATTCAATGAGCAACTACCCTATGAAAGCAATTAAATAATCAAGTAAGCAAAAGCACCTATCTAACCTATTAAAGCAAATAGACAAGAAAGAAAAAACACCTAACTAACCTATTAAAGAAAATAGACAAGCAAGCAAAAGAACCTAACTAACCTATTAAAGCAAATAGACAAGCAAGAAAAAACATAAAGCAAAAGACAAGTAAGCAAATACTTCTCATTGAACAACTACCTAGCCTAAGAGGCAAGTGAACTAAATGCCTAATGAAAAATTATTTCTCTTATGTGAAAGGAAGTTTAAATGCTCAATGCAATGCATGAAAGGAAATCTATTCTATTGAAAGCAAGAAAGACTATCAACTAAACTTATGAAAACAAGAAACTATATTTTCTAACTTATGAAAGCAAGAAACTAACTTTAACCTATGAAACACTCAAATGTAATTCCGGTGGTTGTGTGAATGCCTTCGATGGTGAAAGATGATATCTCGATGACACTTAACAACAAAGGACAGTTCTAATGGTATAGTCTCAATACTAATTTCAATGGAAAAATGAAAGGTGTGAAGTAAACAATCCAATGAAAACTTAGCCATGATAAAAGTAATGTTAAATACCCTACATATTCATGTATAAACCATCAACATCATGATGAGATCATCATTATCTAATTAAAAAAATTCAATTGCATCTTAATCTATGAAAGGAAATTGCGTGAAAGGAAACTATACTATGTCTATTTTAATCATTCAAGCTATGATAAAGAAAATGACAGAAACCAGAAATTAAAAACATGATATTAAAAAGTGAATTGACAATTACATTTAACCAATAACTAAGAAAGTGAAATCTATCTAAAACTGAAGTAAGAAAGCTATGATTCAAAAAATGGAAGCAAATCTATCCATCCATCAATCTTTGTCAAAAGAAACTCATATTAAAACTATGCTCTGTTCTAATTAAAAATGTGTTCTAAGCTTGACTGTAAAAGTATAAAAGAAAGCACAATTTATCATCTAACTACATGTAGCGTTAGTATAATGAGAGAGAGACCTTTTAATTGCACATGGGATTAGTAAAGAGACTTAGAGACTTGCAAGCCTTTTCTAATCTATAAAATCAACACATACTATCACAAATCATCATCTAACCTGCAAAAAGAAGTAAAACAATAAGCTACAACAAACTAATTAAATAAATAAAAATATACACGCACAGGAAAATGAAAATACAATTTAAATTAGAAAAATGAAAAATAGACATGAAGACAGTTACCAGACTGCTGGTGGACCCCCCAACAAGTCGTGGTCACTCTCTAAAAGCACACCACGATCTCAGCAGGCCAAATTCACCATAAAAATCCAAAAATGTAGTTTTGGCACTATTCTGACAATGCAAAACTAGAAACAGAGAAAAATCATTTTTATGGCAATTATAATGCTTATGCTACTTGGTTAACAATCTAGTGATCATCCTATTGGTATTTATAATCTTACAACCTAGGTGGTCTACCACAGGAGGGTCGAACCACCTCTAAATTCGACAAATTACATTAAATGAGGCCATAACTAACAAAACAGAGGAACCCAATAAGCGCCCTCTTTGGACAACTAAAATCGAGTTGTCTTGAGCTTAGTAGCTAGAGGGGGTGATGACAAACAAAAACCATGTTCTCGATTTGTCCACCATTGGCCGCCAATACCATAACCTCCAACTTTCCTTGCATTTTTGTGCAATACTGGGTGCCGGAATGAGTGTCGGATCAAGTACTGGAACGAGTGTTGGATCAAGTGATGGAACGAGTTCTGGACCAAGAAACATGGTTCGTTTTTCCCTGTAATAGAATAAAAACATGAATTAACTCTTGCAAACCATAAAATATGATAAATTAAACTTGATTGAATCACAAAACATGAATTATACGTATCTCATGCCGATTGTATCATTTTACCATAAAATTTTTCAAAAGGCTCCTTTGAAAGATAAAAAACGCATATGTACACATGAAAAAAAGTGTATAATAATGTCATGAAGATGATCATATCTCGGGCCCAACATACCCCCACACCGACGATTTTGCAGGTCCCACTACAAACAAAAATAATTCATCCCTTGGAACTAGGCTTGCTGAGGAGGGTCGGCTTTAGAAGCCTCTCCTTCTTGGTGTGTAGGCTTAGCCTTGTGCCTCTTATGTTTCTTTAATTGTGCTCTTAAGCTGTGGTTAGATTCGGTCATCCCATCGACCAAACGTTGAAGGGAGTTAACTTTTTCCTGAAGGACTGCATTGTCATGATGAAGGTGTGCATCCATTGTCTTCCTCTCTTCTAATTGTTGGAGAAGCTGATGGTTTTCCATTTGTAGCTCCTCTATAGTTGGGGTAGAATCAGTGATCTTTGAGGAAGGCTTAGGTCCTTTGAGAGATGTGGTCAATTTATCAAATTTAGGATCAAGAGTGGGCATGGGTGAAGTGGGTGTTATGGGAGATCTAAAAGGTGAGGTAGTTTCTTATTTATTTTTTCTTAGTGGCTCTAATCCATCCTCATAGACTTCTCTAGGTTTCTTATGAGGGCTCTCAAGATCGGAGGATACTTGGATAGGATCTGAAGCAGGTGGAGGCTTTGCATAAGGCTTGGTTCTTATGTTCCAGGTACTCTTCTGAAAGGGTCCCTTACCAAATTGGTTGGCTCCTCTCTTGTTTGTGGGAATGATGGGAAAGTCTTGTTGCATTACTTCATGGGGCTTCTTAGGTGTAGGATCAAGAGAAAATGAAGGCATTGGGGGGTCAACAATAGGCTTCTTTTGGTCTTTGTTCTTGGTCTTTTTCCCCGATGAAGAAGTAGGAATATCAACAATATTTTGGTATTGTTCCGATAAAGAGGGAGTTTGTGCAAGGGAGTTTGGAGTTTTTAGAGAGGGAGGCTTGGATGGAGAGGTAGTTTTTAGGCTAAGTGGATTTTTTCCAGTCTTAACTGTCAAGTCAGGATTTGAAAATTGGTAGATAAAGGCATCCCAACTTTGCCCCTGCTTCTCTAGTTCGGTAACAATGAGGAGTTTGATCAAACCATGGTGGAACAGACTATTGTGGGGGTTGGTAACATTTTTCCTCATTTGAGAAGACATTTTCTCTAAGATTTTGAGAAAATAAAAAGGGAATTTTAAGGGTTTATTGAACAGAAAATGAGCCAGTAATATAAAGTGACAAGCTTTGAAGGTGGAGTATCTACCTTCACATGTAATTAATCGTGTGATGACGATAAGGGGATTGACCAATCCTGGTTTTATCCACTCTTTAGCATACCCTTTCACTCTTGAAATGCTCTCGAATTTGGGCTTAAACACCCTGTTGTAACTTGAGCACAGCAATTGATGATTCTTGAACCACCTATCTCCCATTCTTGGAAGTTTTGTTGCAACAACAATTGACTCTTCTGTGATTGCAAAATTGAGATACCCTACATGTTCTATCTTTCCATCAAAACCAACTGCAAATTGCATAGAAAGACCATCATCATGGCCTTGAAAACTCGACAAAAATGGCCCCCAGCTAGCACGCAAGAACACTTCCCTACACTTTGCGAATTCTGGAATGGCAAACAAGTCTGCATAGGAGGATGGTTCATATCACTTGGGCATTGTGATAGGGTTTGAATTCACCAAGCAAGGGTGAAATCGAGCCACACAGAGACACGAATTGGGCACGGTCTGAGTGAAATTGGAATAGAGGGAAAATTTTACCAAGCAAGGGTGAAATCAAGCCAAGAAATGGAACGAGTTTAACACAATTTGAGTGTGATTAGAATAGAGGGTGAATTTGGCAGAGGTTGGGCACAATTCCTTAATGGAGGGCAGAGCAAATGGCAAGGGAAAATGAAACAATAGAGTGCCCAGCCTGATTTTGGATGCTCTTATGGTGGAGTACGTTGTCCACATGTGCACGTGAGTTTCCATGTGTGGGAGATTCGAATTTGATGGAAAGCTTGAGAGCAATGGAGTGGTGCGTACTTAGATCAATGTCCAAGTCTTTTGACTTGGACATTTGATCATAACCATATGAAGCATATTTTAATCAATGCATGTAACAAATTTAATTAAATGTGATTGAATTCTAGTTCCTTGGAATCTAGGACAGTTACTGGTATGCAATGCAATGGCACTTCAAACGACACTTTAAACGACATTGCATCTGGCACCTCATCTAGCACTTCATCCGGTACTTCATCCAGTACCCTTGTGTTAAGTGCATTTTCGCCTCTTTTAATGGACAAACTGCAATTTTGAAGTATTTTTGACAACCATAGTGGTTAATGAGCAGAGGCAGAGTGCTCCATGCTTACTCATTCTTCTTGTATATGACATATAGTGTCAAAACCTATAATGAACGGGTTATAGCAAGCATAAAACATGTATTGTCAAACATACAGTATGCATCTTGTAATGGAAGATAACCAATAAAGAGTGGTTTGTTAAGCATGAGTTCAGTAATGTATAGCACACAAGAGTTAAGCATTTAAAAATAACATGACTATCAATGTAATAACCTGTATCATGGTAATAATACAAAAATTCTTGCAAAGACTCCTTTCTCTAGGAAATGATCATTTGACAGCTCATGAACCCCTCCTCCAAACCTAACTATTGTGACAACTCACAATCAAAAGTATAGGAAACTAGTCAGTATCCCCCAATAGCCGAAGATTTACAGTATGTCAAGTGTAAAGATGAAATTTCACAGACTGGTCCGATGAGACAGTTCGGAGATGGCCCCACCTATAAGATAAGAGATCCTATATATAGATAAGAAGAGGTAGGCAAGAGAGTTTCAAGATAGTCTTAGAGTCATTTCCAAATGGAAAGTTGATGAGATTCATTAACCTTAGCTTAACCACACATACTCCATGTCATCTTTGTCTACAAGTAATGTCGTACATCAGGACAAGTTTATATTTATTATTTATTTTTGTCAGATCATCATCCTTGCTAGGTAGAAAGCCCTGCTGCCAACAAGACTGTCCAGTACTCCGACGGGTTTACCTAGTCATACCACAGGCTGGTATCCACTGTCAGCAGACCTGTTCAGTATCTTGACAGGTTAGCCTCTTAAAATCTCAAAGACTGGCCCTCCATCCTTTAAGATATTAGTATAAGATTGCTTATGCAAGAAGATGGGGGAACAACTCTGAAACAACTTTTTCTTTCTTTTTCTTTTTAATTGGGATGGTATTTATGTTAGAAGATGATGTTATGTTATATTGTTTAGTGGTTGTCTTGATGTAAGGGGTACTTAAGCGAACGTGACCTATCTAAAGATATGATATAATCAAGCTATTTAGTGTGTAGTGGATGGTACCATCGAGTAAGAACATAAAGGTATCTCTAGGCTCAAATCACTTTCTTATTTTGTAATTATTATGATGTTTCCATGACTAACTGCTAATGAGACTTCCCTGTTACTCTTTGATAAAAACACTTGACTCACTTACTCAGGTTTATTGGAAAAACTGTACAAGAGACCTCTAGGCTTGATAGTTATGGTATCACTTCCTTATACAATGGTGAAGAGTTTCAAGAGCAACTTCTTTAGAATGCCTTAAAAATGAGAATGTTTGCAAAGATACGGCTAACTACAGTAAGTCAATATTCATTTGATGCTTTAGCAGACACAAAATTCAAGTATGACAATGTTTTGAAGAAAGATCTTGAAATTGTGTACTCCTGGTGAAATAAATACTTGCAAAAACCTCTTAGAATTGCCTTATTAACAAAAAATATTTACATATATACAGTAGGAAATATTTAAAAAAACTTTTCAGGAGCAAGGGGTGGCTTCCCCATCTACTAAGGCCAATGCCTTGTCAGCTGACATGACCTATAGAAAATCCTCTCTAGAAATAGGCTTATGATAAAACTTAAGTCGATGTCCATTTACCACAAAGGAGACTTGTCCATCTTCAATTGTTTTAATTTTTATAGCTCCATTGTCATATACAATGTCTACCTCGTAAGGGCCTAACCAATGGGTTATAAGTTTGCCTTTGAAGGTTTTGAACTGGGAATCAAACAACAAGGCCCAATCACCAGGCTGGAAGTGTTTCTTTTTAATAAACTTGTCATGCCACTTGCTCCTCTGGTTTTGGACCAATATTGTCTGTTGGATGGCATCTTGCCTGATTTCATCCAACTCATTTAGTTGTAGGGATCGTTTCTTTTGAGCTTCATCCAGGTTCAATCCTAACTCTGCAGCAATACAAAAGGTCCTTACTTGGAATTCTATAGGTAAAAGTACTTGTTTCTTGTACACTAGCTCATAAGGGGTATGCCCAGTGGTATTTCTCCAGGTAGTTCGGTATGCCCACAAAGCCTCTGGGATCCTATCATCCCAATATCAGTGATGCAACTGAACATTATTGGTCAAGATGGCTTCCAGAACTTTGTTTGTGAATTCTACCTGACCATTGGCTTGCGGGTGGTATGGAGAAGATTTACAATGTTTAATCCCATATTTCTCTATTATCTCTTTCATCATCTTGGAAGTAAATTGAGTGCCTTGGTCGGTAACAATTTCACGAGGGACACCAAAGCGGGTACATATGTCTTCATAGATAAATTCGACAACAAACTTCTTTGTGGCCCTGAATAGGTCTTTTGCCTCTACCCATTTGCTGACATATTCCGTACAAACCAAGATATAATTCTTCCTACGAGACATGGGTGAAATTGGTCCTACAAAGTCGAGGGCCCATTTTTCGAAGGGTTCTATCATAACTTGGGCCTGCAAAGGAATTTTGTCAGATGATGTAGGTCTACCTATCCTTTGGAAACTATCACAACTTCTCACATACTTGGCAACATCTTTGAAAATGCTAGGCCAATAGTAACCTGAATGTAACACCTTATATGATGTACGTTTGTCAGAGAAATGGCCACCACATGGTCATCATGATAATTTCGTAGTATTTCAGGTACCTCGTCTTCTCGGACACATCTATGAATAATAAAATCAGGACCTGTGCGAAAAATATCATGACCAACCCAAGAGTAATTATCATTCTGTGTAATAATTTTCGGCTTTTTATGAGGTGACAAATGAGATGGTAACTTCCTAGTAGCCAGATAGTTTGCCATATCTGCAAACCATGGGGTACTGACAGAAATGGAAAAGAGGTGCTCGTCTGGGAAACTATCATCTACAGGGATATCATCATCCTCATTGTTTATTCAGGAAATAAAGTCAGCTACTACATTATCCTTTCCATGTTGGTCAAGCACAATGATGTTAAATTCTTGCAATAACAAGAGCCACCTAGTCACTCGACCATTAGTTATAGGTTTATTCATGAGGAACCTAATGGTGGAATGATCAGTGTGTACAAATACTTCATAACCTGTAATGTAATGAATAAAATTGTTAATAGCATGAACAACTGCCAATAACTCTTTCTCGGTGACTATGTAGTTCAACTCGACAGGGGACAAGTTCTTGCTTATAAAATAAATGGGATAGGACTGTTGGTCTTATTTCTACCCTAATTCCCCTCCTATTGCGGTGTCGAAGGCATCAGTGGATATATGAAATGGGAGAGTCCAATTAGGCCCTCTAAGAACTGGTGCCATAGACAGCTTAGCTTTCAGGGTTTCAAAGGAAGTTTGACAATGCTTAGTCCAAACAAAATCAACATCTTTTATCAATAATCCAAACATAGGTGCAGCAATCTTTGTAAAATTTTCAATAAACCGTCGGTAAAATCTGGCATGTCCAAGAAAGATTCTCACCTCGTTCTGAGTCTTGGGGGGTGGAAGTCTAATAATGACCTCAATCTTTGCAGGATCGAATTTTATTCCTTCAGATGAAACATGATGTCCTAGAACCACTCCTTCAGTTAACAACATTTTGCATTTTTCATGACTTAGGGATAGGTTCATTTCCTGGCATCCGATGAGGACTTTTTCTAAGTTGTCTAAGGCTTCTTGGTAAGTGTTGCCATAAATTGTGAATTCATCCATGTATACTTCCACACAATCATGAATAAGATCAGGGAATATCCCTAATACTTCTCGTTGAAATGTGGCAGGAGCATTACACAATCCAAATGGTAAGACCCTATAGGCATAGGTGCCCCAAGGACAAGTAAAGGTAGTCTTTTCATGGTCCTCGAATGCTATAAGAATCTGGTTGTACCTGTTGTACCCATCTAGAAAGGAGAAATACTTCTTTTCGGACAAGGTATCTAGAACTTGGTCAATGAAAGGAAGAGGAAAGTATACTTTTAAAGTGGCCTTATTGAGTTCCCGAAAGTCAACACAAATTCTCCATTTCCCAGTCACTTTCTATGGAACCACTACTAGCAGGGATACCCACTTACTATCAGAGATGGGATAGATAAATCCGACATTTAACAACATTTGTATTTCCTCCTTGACTATGTCTTTGAGTGTTGGGTTCATCCTTCTTTGGGGTTTCCTAACAGGTGTTACTTCCCCCTGGGTGTATATATGATGGATGCATGTGTCAGGGTGTATACCCTTCATGTCAGTGTATTCCCAGGCAAATGCTCCTGATTTTTCTTTAAGGATATCTACTAACTATTTATATTGGTCTGTATCTAGCCCATAGTTTATATGTAAAAATTTCCCTGGACTAATCTCATAGGGCATAGTATAAGACATGGTAGACTCATCGATTTTGAAAATAAAAGATGTCTAAGACAAAACAGATGGATCTAATTGTTCTTGAAATTCTTTCCCAAACATGTACTCAAATTGGGGAAACAACTGTGGAAAATCCATACATGTAATAGCATAAATGAATTGGTTTAGCACATTTTCTGGTGTATGCTCCTGAAGTTCCCTTGCATGGTCACTAGGCAATATGGGTTCTTCCCAGTCTTCATTCTTGTATGGACATTCAGGCCATCATATATTCTCCATAACAGGTTGAGTTGGAGGGTAAATGGTGAGCTTCTGGATAGAGAGACCATTTGAGATGGTCATTTCTCCTTCTCTACAGCCAATAAATCCATTGGATATGGCTAGCCAAGGTCTTCCCAAAATAACGGGATGGACTTGAGTAGGATACTTTGAATGAATGACAAGAAAATATACGAGGTACTCTCATGAGGCTAAAGTAACCATGACATCATCTAAAATCCCTTCAGGTATAACCCTAGTCTTATCTGCTAATTCCAAAATGGTTGGGGTAGGCCGAAGAAGAGGTTGTAACTGTAATTGTTCCAAGGTAGTAGCGGTCATAAAATTGATGGCTTCCCCTAGATCTATGAGAGTGTTTTTGATGGAGACCTCCTTAATGGTTATGGTCACTACGGAGTTTCCTAGATTCCCATACTTTGCTAGCTTTTGCTGCTCTGATATGTACTCAGAGAGTCTTCCTACCAAATGTACTGTAGGAGGGTCCTTTTGCTTCCTACCTGGCTTCTTGATACACAATTCTTTGACTACCTTACTATAGATTGGAATGTCTTTAATGGCTTGAAGTAGGGGAATTTTGACAAAAATATTTTTCAATTCATTCAAAATGTCAGTTTTTGGTCGAGTGATAGGTTTCTCGATTACCAATTAGTCTGGATAAGGAGAGACCTTCGTAATTTATGAAGGTTCATTTTGGGGAAGCTTGGGTTGTTGATTCTTAGGGATAATAACATCCTCCCACCTAGTGTCATCCATGGGTTGTTGGGTGGTTTCTTCTTCTTCTTCTTCCTGGATGACTACTGAAGGTATCTTCCTATCTAGAAATTTTCCCGATCTTAATTGAATTTCCTGTAATGGAATAGGAGTAATGACGTATGTCGGGAAGGCCTCCATATCAAAATTGTTAAGAGGTTGAGGGGGATTATTATTAGGATTCAGCACTGGATGTGCTGGTAATAGTGTCGGTTTCTGGGAGCTTGCATTTTGAAATTGTAACGGTTGTTGTTGTGGGATAGGAGGTAAAGGTGGTGGAACAAATCCTGGTAGAAGCTACAGAGTATTCGATGGGAACTGAGGATAAGGATGGTTAGACATAGGGATAGGTGGAGCTTGAGGATTTCCTTGGTTGTGTCCTCCCCTCCATCCTTGAATCTAGGGATGTTGGTACTGAATAGACCAGTTTTTTCCAACCTGGTGAGTTCCACTATTGTTGTTGATAATAGGGTGGAACTTGAGACTGTAGATCTGGGTATGTAGGTTGATTCCTAGGCTGCCATGGCCTCCTAGGTGCATAAGAAGACTCCTCAGGGTCTCCACTCCTATAGATGTCTAATAAACCGGGCAATGATGGACATTTTTCAGTCACATGGTCTTCCGTATAATAATCCACAAACTAAAATGTCATCTAATGGGCATTCCCTTGAGGAATGCTTCCTCCTACATCTTGGGCAATATATGCTCATTGTTTCATTTTCCTCCTCCTGTTTCTTTTTGAGTTTAAGGGTATTCAACTGGGAACCTATTGTGCTTAAGATGTCAGTATTAAAGTTTTCTAGAAGGTTCCCTATCTCTGCTCTTGTAATATCACCTGAAATAACTGGTTTTAAGCTTCTATTGTAAGGGTCCCGAACATTCTTTCCCGTTTTGGCTCTACTCCTTGAGTAGTTTTTACACATTTCACATATTTCAGCAAATGGTTTATGAGAGATGTCACCTGATGCCATTAGGTTAAGCACCTCTAGATATTCTTATGAAATTCCCTTAAGGAAAAGAGCCCTAATTGCATCCTCTGGGAGGTCATGGTATTTTGACTTCTGGGAGATATAACCAAATCTTTCCATATAGTCTTCAAGGGTCTCATCTTCTAACTGTTGGACTTTAAATATGTCATTACGAGACTCTTTGGTCTTGCAATAGTCTTGGTACTTCTTAAGAAAGACGTCTTTCATGGATTTCCAAGACCTAATACTAGATTCTCCCAACCTCATGAACCATCTTAATGCAGAGTCTTTGAGGGTGGCAGGAAAGAGTTTTAATTTTTTGGCATCTTGTACATAGCTGTATCTCCTGCACAAGATGTCAAATTCAAATAGGAAGGTGTTTGGATCTTCACTGTTTTTACCATAAGAGGTAGGCAGTGTTGAGAGAGGAATATTCTTCATGTTGACATTTGGAGTGGTGTCTAAAATCGGAAACTCGAAGGTAGTTTCGGTTTGGTTTTCAGTTTCTTCTTCCTCCCCGTGTCTTACATTGTTATCGTCCTCCTGATCATCCATATTGGATTGATTTCTGAAAAGAGAATACCTAGGTGGTTTTAATTTTGAGGAAAACAAGGTCTCCCTTTGATGGAAAGGTATTCCTACTGATTGGATGTCTGGGACTCGAATCAAGCCAATTGATATTATTGGTGCCAAATTTTCTGTTTCAATTTGAGAGATAATTACATCGGTTGAGCTACCAAACAAAAGATTCACCTGTTCAGGGTCTATGATATCTTTAAAACTAGGGTCCCCTGGTGGTGGTGTAAAAGCAAAGGTTGTATTGTTTGGTTTTGCGGAAGACTCAAGTGGTCTTTCCTTCTGTCCTAGTATGATTGATGCTTCAATTTCTTGTTATATAGTGCTTCCTGTGTTAGTCCCTTCAGAGACTATTTTAGCTCTTTGGGTTGAGCTAGCTCCTATTTTTTGGTATCGGTCTGCGGATTTTATAAGCAGAATGTTCCTTCCCCCAAAGAGATCGGAAGGAACCTTGGTTGAAAGGTATGATTTTGATTTAATGTATCTACATTGTGGGTCTCTAGGCCTATTCATGAAAGAAAGCAAAAACAAAAAGAAAAAGATACCATTTGATTCCTAGGTCTATTCATGAAAGCAAAAAAAAAGAAAAACTACTATTGGGTTTGGGGGAACCTGCTATAGTAGATGCGAAGGTTCTTATCTTTCATATTAAAGTTCCCCTGCCACTAAACTAATGATAAGGTCTAAGGATGATCTAATTCCTAATTACTTCTTACCTTAAGACAACTCCCGGGCAATGACACCAAAATGTTAGGTGATTTATATGTACTAAAAAAGACACTAAACTACCCTTAATTAAATTGTCAACCCGGGGTAAGTAAACTTAGAGTTGTAGCAAAATATATGCCAAAGGTAGAAGGTTGGTAGGAGTGTAAACTAACTAAGGAAAGAAGTTATCTAGGGCTAATCTACTCAAGCAAACCTATCTAATGAACAAACCCTACTAAGAAAATTGAAACTAGGTAACCTAAGTACTTTTGGGCCAAAGACTGATGGATAGTTCCTAAGAAAGCGAATGAAAACTCTATGTAAAGAAAACTAGTTCATGACAATAAGCAAAGGTAAAATACTAATCATACTAAGCAAATGATGAAAGCAAACTACCTTTAACTTGCCAACCTACATTCAATGAGAAACTACCCTATGAAAGCAATTAAATAAGCAAGTAAGCAAAAGCACCTATCTAACATATTAAAGCAAATAGAAAAGCAAGCAAAAACACCTAAATAGCCTATTAAAGCAAATAGACAAGCAAGCAAAAGAACCTAACTAACCTATTAAAGCAAATAGACAAGCAAGCAAAAGCATAAAGCAAAAAACAAGTAAGCAAAGACTTCTCATTGAAAAACTACCTAGCCTAAGAGGCAAGTGAACTAAATGCCTAATGCGAAACTATTTCTCTTGCGTGAAAGGAAGTTTAAATGCTCAATGCAATGCATGAAAGGAAATCTATTCTATTGAAAGGAAGAAAGACTATCAACTAAACTTATGAAAACAAGAAACTATCTTGTATAACTTATGAAAGCAAGAAACTAACTTTAACCTATGAAACACTCAAATGTAATGCTAGTGGTTGTGTGAATGGCTTCGGTGGTGACGAATGATATCTCGATGACACTTGAAAACAAAGGATAGTTCTAATGGTATAATATCAATAGTATTTTCAATGGCAAATTGAAAGGTGTGAAGTAAACAGTCCAATAAAAACTTAGCCATGATAAAAGTAATGTTAAATACCCTACATATTCATGTATAAACCATCAACATCATGATGAGATCATCATTATCTAATTAAAAAAATTCAATTGCATCTTAATCTATGAAAGGAAATTGTGTGAAAGGAAACTATACTATGTCTATTTTAATCATTCAAGCTATGATAAAAAAAATGATTGAAACCAGAAATTAAAAACATGATATTAAAAAGTGAATTGACAATTACATTTAACCAATAACTAAGCAAGTGAAATCTATCTAAAACTGAAGTAAGCAAGCTATGATTCAAAAACTGGAAGCAAATCTATCCATCCATGAATCTTTGTCAGAAGAAAATCAGATTAAAACTATGCTCCGTTCTAATTAAAAATATGTTCCAAGCTTGACTATAAAACTATAAAAGAAAGCACAATTTATCATCTAACTACATGCAGGGTTAGTATAATGAGAGAGAGACTTTTTAATTGTACGCGGGATTAGTAAAGAGACTTAGAGACTTGCAAGCCTTTTCTAATCTATAAAATCAACACATATTATCACAAATCATCATCTAACCTGCAAGAAGAAGTAAAACAGTAAGCTACAACAAACTAATTAATTAAATAAAAATATACATGCACAGGAAAATGAAAAGACAATTTAAATTAGAAAAATGAAAAATAGATATGAAGACAGTTACCAGACTACAGGTGGGCCCCCCATCAATTCATGGTCACTCTCTAAAATAACACCACAACCTCAACATGCCAAATTCACCATAAAAATCCAAAAACACAGTTTTGGCACTATTCTGGCAATGCAAAACTAGAAACAGAGAAAAATCGTTTTTCTGGAAATTTTATTGCTTATGCTACTTGGTTAACAATCTAATGATCATCCTATTGGTATTTATAAGCTTACAACCCAGGTGGTCGAACCACCTCTAAATTCGACAAATTACATTAAATGAGGCCATAACTAACAAAACAGAGGAACCCAATAAGCGCCCTCTTTGGACAACTGAAATCGAGTTGTCTTGAGATTAGTAGTTGGAGGGGGCAATGAAAAACAAAACCCATGTTCTTGATTTGTCCAGCACTGGTCGAAAATACCATAACCGCCAACTTGCCTTGCATTTTTCTACAATACTGGGTGTCAGAATGAGTGTCGGATCAAGTACCGGAACAAGTGTTGGATCAAGTGTCAGAACGAGTGTCGGACCAAGAAAGATGGTGTGTTTTGCTTTGTAATAGCATAAAAACACGAATTAACTCTTGGAAACCATAAAATATGATAAATTAAACTTGATTGAATCACAAAACACGAATTATACGTACCTCATGCCGATTGTATCATTTTACCATAAAATTCTTCAAAAAGCTCATTTGAAAGATAAAAAATGCATATGTACATATGACAAAAAGTGTATAATAACATCATGAAGATGATCACTTCTTGGGCCCAACAAGGGCTTCATTTTAGTTCATCAAGTCATTGTGGATCTTTTTCATTCAAGGTTGGAGCAAGTGTGTGTGTTGGAGCAAAGGGCCATTGGAAGGGGACCTTGCGACATCAAGACTTTTGGTTGTAATCTCCACTTTCATTTAATATGATACAACAATATGTTTATTTCCCATAAAACTATTCTTGTTTTATTGTATGATTCCTTGATCAAATGCATAAGTTCTTGTTGAGTACATTGTGTTGCTTTCACTTTGGTTGGTTTGTGTTCCCTTGTAGATTCAATATCACAATATCATTTAAGTGGAGCTAGGATGGAAATGGCAGGAGGAAGAAACATTTAAAAGGTATGTTTCCCATTTCTTTTTAATTAGTAAACTCAATGATTAGAAATTAGGGAAAGTTTCATGTTTTGTTATGTTTTGTTCTAGTTTCTAGTGGGATCTAGGGAGATCTGTTTATGTCCTCATTTACCGATTAATCCTATAACAAATCCCAAGCTAGGTTTTTTCTCCCAAAACTTTCTACCAACTAGGTCTTGCAAGTACAAATGAGCATTGTTGGCACAGGGGCAGACCCAGGGTTCAACGCTCAAGAGCACACCAACAAAACCCTAACTACCGGCCCTTTCGGCAACACCTGCGAAGCAAATGAAGTCTCACCTGAGGTAGAGGCAGGGGTGGTTGCAGGACTTAGATGTATGCAACCTTAGCTGGGACATTGATCTGTGACTATATCGTTTACAGGGCACTTAGCATAGATCATTCATCAATATTTAACCCTTATGGTACTTCGCAAATAACACAGAGCATCACAATGAATACTTAGACTAAATATGATTCAGGACTTAGCTACAAAAATATATATTAGACTCAGCAGATCAAGCACTAAGCATCTTATATATCAGATCTAACATTCATTCATATATCATAAGCACAGAGCATAACTAGATCTATTTAATCATAGCAAGCACTTAGCCAAGAAGGAGATAAACACATTAGATCGAAGCATAGAGCACAATACACAAAGTTATCATGGTTCACCCCCACCCTGGGGCTACGTCCACAAAGTATTCTTCTTTATATTATCTCGGTCAATCAGTTACAGCACATAGCTTCAGTGACCCTTACTTCACATAGGACAAAAGATCTGTGTAGCTCGCTAGATCCTTCTTCCTTGCACTTCAACACAAAAATACAACAACTTGCACTCAGCTTTTCAATCTCCTTACAATCATGCACATAGCACTTGCAATACACATCCAATCACACAGATCCAGGTACTAGCACTAAGACTTTAGCTATACATCACAGAGATGTACTACTATCTCTCTCTTCTACTTATATTGCCTAAGTATCTATTTATAGATTACAAAATGGGCCTAAGCGTGGGTAAACCCACGAGCCGACATCCCTTTCCCTTTACATCAACCCAAAACCCTAAAAGGGACCCAAAAATACGTCTTGCTTCCCTAATTTCCGCTTCGCGTTGCACTCCATCTTTGGCAAGTTGTCGCAGTCCCAAAATGGTCAAATATGACCAAGTATTCTTCAAAACTTGGTTGAGGGCCAATAGGCCCCCAACACTCACCTGTGACTCATCCCGAGTCACTTGGGTCTGATCAATTCCGCCTTGAATGCCTCGATCTTGGCTCGACCTGATTCGACCTACTGTAGTGTGACAACCTCTTGCTTAGTAAATTCTTGGATCACTATGTCATTGAGCGGTCCTTCCAGGTGTTGTTCTGCAGTGATGAAAACCTATTCGAGTTCAACTCCCTGGATTTCAAGTTTAGTGAATAATTGGCATGTCTTTTATTGGATTGGCTGAAGTCATTGGGAGACTTCCATCACTTTACTTTGTAGCGTATGTACCTGTTGTTGGGTTGTGCGTTGTTTTGTGAACCTCTTCATTATTTCGACTGGGGTCAAAGTATTTATATGCACCTATAGCATGTCTGCATGCTGCTTTGATTCTTGGAGTTGTGCCTCCAATGTCTGCAATTCTGGATTCTCTGCGAGGGTTTCATAAGTCTAGGCGCTTCTAGTGCTCAACTGCTTGCATTCCAAGGAAAAGGTTTTTAATCGGCCAACTGTGCTTTGAGTACTGTCCTCTCTTAGATCTCTTATTTCTTGGGGGGTCTCAGGCACGGTGTGGAGCCCGATATCCATGATGCACTGTTGGAGTTGTTGGATTACTTATTCCAGTTGGGTCACCTGCTGTGGGAGACGGTCTTCCATCTTCACTTCTATGACTGTCAAAGAGTGTAGTGCTTTCTGAACCCTTTCATGTACTTCAAGTTTCTCTTCTAGCAATTGTGCCTTTTCCTTGTCCCACTTCACTTTTAGGGCAATATTTTCCTATTCTGCCTCATTCTTTTGTTCTAGAAGTGATTTATGTGCTTGCATTGAAGCCTGGGTGGCTTGTGTTGTGTCTTCTTGAGCTCATCGAAGGCGATCTTTGATTTGATCAGCGATTTGGTGTAATTGAGTTGGCTCATTGCCTGTTCCTGATGTCCTGCTTATCAAGGGCATTGTAGAAACTGCTTGCCTAGACTAGAGTGCCTGCACTTCTTTGAGTTCTCCCTTGATTCAGTTGAATAGATCCTCCTGCTTTGCTTCTTTCTTTTCTATGAGCTCTAGTGAAACATCATTCAGCGCGACAATTAAGAAGTCGAAGTCATCTGGGGTAAGGGTAGTTTTAAGCATGGTTCGGGTGGCCTTATCTTTATTTTGGGAGGAGGTTTTTGGTGGTGTCATCTTCCTTTTCACGAAGGGATCCTCCTCCTCTCTAGGTGGAGTAACCTCACCTCTGTTTTGTTCAACTTTTGTACCGCCTAGCTCGTCACTATCACCTCCCTGTGCAGGTGAGATCGAAGTAGTCTTTGTGGACATGCTAGGGACAACTTGAACTTTGTCATCCTTCTTAGTCCTACTTAGACCAGGTGTATCTATCATAGCTTCAGGGATTTCTTCGTCGGACATGTCTGCGGGGTCCGTTGCAACAAGGAGGTCCGTCGACCATTCCTTGGTAATCTCCTCCAAATCATCTTTTGTAAAATTGTAGTAGGATTGGAGCTGTTGTTTATGCTCATCACCACGTGCTGTAATATAGGTGAAGTGATGGTCCACGCTAAATTTCATCAAGGGTCTAAACCTATGAAGTATGTTTGGGGTGATTTCCAGTGTAGACTGAATTGAATTCTTCATTCGGTTGAAGTAGGTGTGGAAGATAGCATTGGACTGTCACTGCTTGTTCATGTCGTTGGAGTACCACAACGTACAAAACTTCATGGCTAGTGGTTCGAAAGGTTCGATCTCTGGAAAAGTGGCTCCCTCTAGCAATTCCCAAGTGACGAAAGCGATGAGTATGAGCAACCAACTAAAGTGGAACTCATACCCTTGGTCTTGTGCTCCTATGCAATCCATCTCTAACTGGTTTACAAGATACTGTGCCCAATTCATATGTAGTCCCTCGACGCACTTCCCTGCAAGGTCAACTACGAAGCCAGTCACCTGTGTTGCTCTGTTATTACGAACTAACTTGCCCGCGATCAGCTGACATGGAAGGCACACTGCACCACTCTAGATAGAGGCTACCTTGTAGCCTCACGTACCCTTATCTACATTTCCATAAGTTTCCTTTATTCATTGTACTAGTGCTCAGTCTGAGGTCTTACCTGGGTAAAAGTCCTATGGGTCAGGGCCTTGCATGCTAAGTCCTGTGATCCAATTTATCAAATTCGGATCCACAGTGATGCGGTTTTCCAACCATAAGTATCTGTCATGGTAGCAAGACAACAACAACCTGACACATGTGTTGACTTCCTGGTGTATGTCGAAGTGAGGGATCTTCATTACGTTGAGCAGTGTGGACTGCGCAAGGTTATGGGTCCAGGACTGCGGGACAATCTTAGGATTTTTTCCTTTGGTCTTGGTTAGATATTTATGCGGAGCTAACATGTTTTAGGTTTTGCGATCTCGAAGGTTAAAATCATTAAATTTCAGTGATGCGAGCTTATCCTGGTCAGCACGTAATGTGCACACCCCTTTTGGAAGATATGTGGTGATCAAGGTGTACTCAAAGTCTCTAGGTACACTGTCGCAGTTAATATTGCTGCTCAAAGGTGGTATGTAAACCGACAGAATGCACGGGATCATCTTGGCATTTTCAATATTGTCTATGTGCTTTGTTCTTGTCTCGGTCGTGGTTCTGGAAGGTCCTGCTCCACAAGTAGCGGAGGGAGAAGTTTGGACTCCTCATGTTGATGATGCTTGCACACTTGCAGACATTCTTCTCTCTGACATGACTCTCTTAGCCATTAGGTCAATACAAACTTCTTCAACTACTTTCTCAACAGCACTGAGCTCGTCCAACATATAATCTTGGGTCCACTAGCTCAGGTGTGAAAATGAATTCAGAGATTATAATGAATAGTAAGGCAATGATTACAGGGTGAAGTAATCTCAAGTTTTGGGCTCAAAATCTCTCTTAGCAGAAAGTATTCTTGGTGTGTGGCATGATGAACTAAGTAGGGAAACTTAGCGACAGTCTACTTGCAACGGATATGGGGCCTTCATTAACTTTGTTCTATCTGTTTTGATGTTGTCCAATGGTCTAGTGGTAACCCATAATTGTTTTTCGACCCGTTTGGGGCGGAAGTCGAACAGGTATATCAGTCCAACGACTATATTGTTGTGCCGTGGAAAAGTGCCAGATGTCGTTGCTTTGATATCTCGGTGAAGCTCAATTCTTGTGATTTTTCCTTCTGTGAATTTTCCTCTAGAACCTCTTGTAACCTTACAATATTAGCCCTTTTCTTTCTTAACTTTCTAGCATTCTTTCCAGTGAGCTTTGTCTCAGTAATGCTTTTACCATTTTGATGCTTATCTTCTGTGGTCTTAGTTACTTTGCGTTGTTGAAATTCTTTCCTAGGGTTCCTGCATAATACTTCTTCTATATCGAAAATAGGTAACTCAATATTCTGTGGATCCTCTAGTGTTCTCTTAGCCTCGACATTGGAGCTGCTAATATTAAATATCTGCGATTTGCTCTTCTGTTCTTTAATCAAGTGCATGATCCTTCTGGTCATAAAGCCTTTTAACTCTTACTTCTTCTGTTCCAAAAATTCTTCTTCCTCTTTTCGTCTGGCTTGTTCTATATCAATCCAAGGTTTTCCTATGAGCATGGTAAATGGGGCGTTGTCTTCAACAAATTTAATAATCTCAAAGTTTTTCTCTGTCAAAATTCCATTGACAGTCATAGGTATCCGGGCGAGCCTTCCACATAGGTTTACTAGCTTTCCTCTGAATAAACTTGTCCCTCCTAGGGAAGGGATCATGGTAGGCTTTCCTATAGCTTCCCAAGTTCTTTCTGGCATAATGTTCACTTGTGTTTCTTGATCAAGAATACAGTCAATGTCGAAGTCCCCTATTCTGGCTTCGACTTGCTCCTTTTCTTTGAAGATCTCTGGTAATCAGACATCTTTGTGTTCCTTCATGGTTTCTTTTATCTGTATTAATATTTTCTCTGATTCTTTCAAGGGTTCTTCCATAATTTTAGTCTCTTTATCTCCTTTAGAGTTTGTTTGTTCCATTTTCAGTTTTTCAAGCCTAGCAATCATTCTAGGGAAATCCAACACTTCATGGTCCATAGATTTACAACAGAGGCAGCTAGGGTTTCTCCCAGGGCATTCCTTAGCAAGATGTCTTGGTCTTCTACAATTGTAACAAAGATTTAATTCTCTCTTTCTCATCCATGATCCCCAACTCTTCTTGTACTACGCGCTAGGATCATAATGGCTAGCTTGCAAAAATTTCTTTCTAGGATCCTACATACATTGGTTAGTACAAAAATTATTTCTATGCATAGGTATAACATATCTTTCACTATTCCTATCAGACCTATTCATATCAAACTTTCTTTTATCTAACAATGCTCTAGTTTTCAAGCTAGGACAAAATTTATCAAGCGTACCTAAATTCATTCTTTAGAAACAAAAAAATTCAACTTATCTTACCTATATAGAGCACAAAACTTTCAGATCTAAAACTTGAACTATTCTTACCTTTACTAGAGGCTAGAGCTTACAAATCTTACCTCTTTTCTATGGAAAGTTCTACTTTTACCTTTCTTAGAGCATAAAGTGTTCATATCTCACTTATTTTCTTCAGTATCAACCTCTTTCTTGCATATCTGACCTATTTCCTTCAGATCTGACCTTTCTTTCTCAGCACAAAGCTTTGTAGGTCAAGTAGAATATTGCGCACTAGGCAATAGATCTACACACAAAGCTTATTTCACACAAATATTTTTCTTCTTTAGTTCCCAACAATCATAGTTATAGGTCCCAGCAACAGAACCATTTGTTGTCACAGGGGAAGACCAAGGGTTCAACGCTCAAGAGCGCACCAACAAAACCCTAACTACCGACCCTTTCGGAAACACCTGTGAAGCACATGAAGTCTCACCCGAGTTATAGGCAGGGGTGGTTGTAGGACTCAGATGTTTACAACCTTAGTTGGGACACCGATCTATGACTATATCTTTTACAGGGCACTTAGCATAGATCATTCATCAATATTTAACCCTTATGGTACTTCACAGATAACATAGAGCATCGCAGTGAATACTTAGACTAAAGATGATTCAAGACTTAGCCACAGAAATATAGATTAGACTTAGCAGATCAAGCACTAAGCATATTATATATTAGATCTAACATTCATTCATATATCATAAGCACAGAGCATAACTAGATCTATTTAATCACAACAAGCACTTAGCCAAGAAGGAGATAAACACATTAGATCGAAGCACGGAGCACAATACACAAAGTTATCGTGGTTCACCCCCACCTTGGGGCTACGTCCACAAAGTATTCTTCTTTATATTATCTCGGTCAAGCAGTTACAACACAGAGCTTCATTGACCCTTACTTCACATAGGACAAAAGATATACGCAGCTCACTAGATCCTTCTTCATTGCACTTCAACACAAAACTACAACAACTTGCACTCAAATTTTCAATCTCCTTACAATCATGCACATAGCACTTGCAATACACATCCAATCACACAGATCCAGCTACTAGCACTAAGCCTTTAGCTATACATCACATAGATGTACTACTATCTCTCTCTTCTACTTATATTGCCTAAGTATCTATTTATAGATTACAAAATGGGCCTAAGCATGGGTAAACCCACGGGCCGACATCCCTTTCCTTTTACATCAACCCAAAACCCTAAAAGGGACCCAAAAATAGGTCTTGCTTCCCTAACTTCCGCTTCGCGTTGCGCTCCATCTTTGGCAAGCTGTCGCAATCCCAAAACGGTCAAATATGACCAAGTATTCTTCAAAACTTGGTCAAGGGCCAACAAGCATGCCCTCCAAGGATATCAAGTCATAACATCATGATAAGTGAATCCAATCAATAAATAATCCATTTAATCATGTGCATCAAAAATCATTATATCAAACAATTAACAGCTCAAAGACACTATGTGACTTGTCAAGCTTGAATATGGGAGGGTTGACAAGGTGTCCTATTGGGTAGATATTTCCCTAGGTCAAGGATATTTTTCAAGATATCCCTCTCTAAGTCATGTAAAGTGAATGAAGTGGTTGGGGTCAAGACTCAATGGGAATACAAATCATGACATACAAGGGGTCGTAGTGTCTCATTTATGGGTGCCTTTGTAGAGGGTGTGTGGTACCTTCATCCTCAATGCACTTTTTCCAATCCCATTAATTGCCTTTTATCTTTATTTCTTCATTTTCTTTCATTATAGCATAAGGATAGGTTGAAGGTCACTGCACTAGCGTGGTGACCAGGTGGTGGAAATGTCACCCACAAACACCTAATGGAAATAAGAAGGTTGTCTCATGATGAGACTCCCTTTCTCTCAACCATGAAATTGAGAGCCATTTCCTTGGTTTGGTGACCAGATGATGGCAATGTCATACCACTAGATATCTGTGGATGTGATAGGTCGGCTCGTGATGAGACCTCCTATCCTTATACTAAACTTTTAAGCATTATTTGTTATATTGTGGGTCCCCTTTACTTAAAGATAAGTGTTTAATTTCTTTCTTGGGTGATCCCTGGGTGAAGCATATGGAAGGTTTATATAAGGATTTTATCTTTTACCCAACATCAACCCCTCTAGGCCTTTATCCCCTTCTTCCCATATAATGAGGGACAACCCTTCTTGGGTCAATACACCCTAAAATCCAAAGAGATAAAGAAATTGAGGGGAATAATGATGGAAAGTGGTAAGTATGGTCAGGAACGATATGATGGATCATTAAGGGAGTTCCCAGTAGCAAACCCATCCCTAAGGAAAACCACTTACTAGGGTACAATGTAAACCACCGAGGTGAAGCAGGACAAAGGGCATAATTTCCAAGCATATATCATGAAATATAGAGCAATATAAGATACAACATACTCAACTGGATTAAATATTGAAATGATGCTAAGCATAATACTGACTTGTACCTCATGGAACAAGGACCACTGCCTTTCAGAAGCCAACTGGTGTGGTGGATGCTTGTTATGTCCCTGTCCTCTTAGCACCAAAAAGAAATGAAAAATCAACCCACTAGCTTATCTAATTCTCGTAGGCTTGGTTGGGAGATGTGTAAGGGAATTACATCATGACTTATGTCAATGGGGGTTCAAAAGTCATATTAGTTAATTATGACTAAGTCATTTAATTAAAAAATCAAGGAAAAGAATAGTCACTTTATTAAATGAAGTAAAAGGACATAAAAGTGGCTTATTGATTAATTAATGAGAAAATAAAACATTTCTCATGGGGAAAATACAAAAGAAGAGAAAAGAGGAATTCTCCTCATTCACTCATTTATCAATCAAAATTGGATTTTGAAAGCTCTCGTGGATTTTTCTAGCATTGAAGAGGAAAACCCGCAATGAACATTGGTTTTGATAGTGAAATCTATCTATCCTAACCAATTATAGGAGTAGATCATCCAAATATTCTATTTGGGCTTCATTGGCAAATTTATTGAAGTTGTCCAGGAGTGAATCCATTTCAAGATTGCAAATCAGTGTTGTGGACCACATTCTATTGAAAGAGGGATTCAATTTTTTTTTAGGGAATGATTTCCCATACTTAAGGTAGTCTAATGAGGATAAGAGTCCCCCATTGGAGTTTGAATCAAAATAATTATGGAGAGTTCCTCCTAACAACAGTCACATATATATCTTGTGGGATGAGTTTGTAAGGGGAGTTCAAGTTTCTCATTGGAAAGTCATGGAGTCTATCACTACCCTCAATCCTGCGAGTTGGGAATAAATGAGGTGGAAGGAAAATTGTACTATGTTGCTAAGAACCCGAGTTTCCTCTTACTTGGGCAGCAAGAACATCCTTGTGGTCAAGCTACTTGATGTGGATGGAAATTATTAAATGTTGGGTGAGTTATTTACCCTGGGAAAAATCCTTATATGTTGGGTGAATACTCCTCATGGGTTGAGCTTCTTTCTGAGCAATGAATAATCTTTCTTGAGGATGAATTGTAGATGAAAGAGGTCTGATTTATACCCTAATTGAAAACACTTAGTTGTTGGGTAGAATACCTTCTAGATAGAGAGTTTCCTTGCTGGGTGTGGTATGCATCAATTCCATATATCATTTACACAGTGCATGGGATCGAATCTTGGTATTGGAGACTGAGATCGTATTGGTAGTTAGATTCTTTGATTTGGGGAAGTGATTACTCTCACCTGGGCGTATTCTTCTTGTACCATATGTGATATAAAGGATGTGTTTCAATCTGCTGTGAAAGGGAATTCTATGGAATCCACTTGCCAACTATTCTATTCCCGCATGCAAAGATTACCAACATCCATAACTTCACGTTCCTTATAAATTGCCTCATATTTATTTTTGTTTACTTGTTGTGTAATGTTTTTGCAATTTAGTTAATAAATAAATGGTGTTTGAGTCCCATTTTTGGGGTGAATTGTGAATCTTAGCAAAACTAAAAATTATTTATTATTGTCATATAATCATACAAGTGCCAAAGGTCCTATAAAAGGGAAAAAACATAAACTGATATAAACCTTTCTGAAGTCTGCAAAACACTGAATAATTCTAAAACAACAAAGAATTTGACATGATGCCAGTAAGTAATAGAGTTAACCTTCAAAAATTAATCAAGGGAGATTACAATGCCATCTGCAAAACTGTGACCATTTGTGGTGGTGAGTGGGTTTTCCGTCTATGCAAAAGAGTATTGATGATCATGTAGTGTCTCGGCACTCCATATCTGCAACCTGGGGGCCTCGATAAATAATTTCCTTAGTTATCCACAAAATGGGGATAACAGTACTAACCAATTTGGAGACGCACATTTTCACAACGCCCCCCACATTTCATGGACCCGCCATTGGAAATCATGATTTGAAAGTTCTTGACTACTTGGATCTAGAAATTAGTTTCTTGGTCAATGTGACGATGAATACAGTTATGGGTGCTACCACTGTCAACAAGGATGATGACCTTATGATGCTTAATGTAACCACTTAGCTTGAGGGTTTGGGGAGAAAAGAAGCCAGTGAGAGCATTCAAGGAAATGACGGGTTCAACTTCTGGAGGGTCGGAAGGTGGAGTCATGTCTGTGGGTTCATGTGACTCGGCCACAAGGGGAGCCTTGACATCTTCTTCAGAAACATCCTCAGAGATGGCCATAAAAATATTGTGTTCCTTACACTTGTGCCTAGGAAAATATTTTTCATCATAATTATAAAAAAGTCCCTTGAGTTGGCGTTCAACCATTTCTGCCCGGGTCCATTTCTGGATCTTTAGTGGGGTGGAAGGAGGAGTGGGAGTGACTAGTTTAGGGTGAGGAATGAAGGATGGATTTCTAGTTTGAGAAGAGATAACTTGTTGTGCTTCATTATCTCTTTTAGTAGTTTCCACCCAACTTTGAGGGTGAGCCATGAGGACGTGGGCATATATCTCATCCTTGAGGCCACTGATAAAACATTCTTAGAAAAAAGAATCAGACATGCCCTATGTGCGGAAAGCTAGTTTCTCAAAAGTAGCTATAAAGTCTTCCAATGTGCCAAATTGTTTCAACTTTGTCAAACGACCTAAATGGTTGGTGTCAGTGTCAAAGTGTTCATAAAGTTTTGCAACAAATTGTGTCCAAGCCACATACCCTTGGTGGGAATTTTTTGTCCATTGCCACCATTGCCAATGTTTTGGATCTAGATGGAGAACACTATACCTTAGTTTGTCCAACTCATAAGTAATTTCGTACAAAGAGAAATAGTTTTCCATTTGAGTGACCTAGCTTGTGGGATCTAAGCCATCAAATTTTTTCACCTCCATGCAAGGGGGAGGTAGGTCCCACGGAAAGTGGTGGGGAGGAAAATAGGTGGATTGGGAGGATTCAATACCTTCAAGGTTATAAGGTGTGGAATAAGAGAAAGGATATGGGGTGGGATTAGCTAAGGAGGTCAAAGTGTTCACTATGTCCTGGCATCATTGACAAGTGGCAGTAAATTAAGTGATGGATGTGGGAAGTGCTTCGAGTGGAGAAAGCCGGTAGTTGAGGTTACCAATACTAGACATAATGGAAGATATATCACTCTGGGTTTGGTCATGAGATTTGTCCAAAGTGGTGAGACGTTGTTCCCAATATTGGCAACAAGTGTGGGTCATGGGGATGGGATAGGGGGAAAAGTGGGACCACACAGAAATGAGTTACTAGTGATTGGTACCACTACGATCAGTGCAAATAGATGAATTCAATGGGATAGCTGCCCAATAAGGGTGCAAGGAAGGGGTTAGGTTCACGAGAAAAAGAATTTGCGAAAAAATGATAGGTATGACTCTGATATGAATAATATTGGAGTGACGAAATGACCAAATGCTTAATAGGAAGAAATATGTAGGAATTTCGCAACCAAAATGCAGGAGGCATAGTTGAGGCACAGTTGCATGGCAATAGATCTTGTTTGTTTTGTTTCTATTTCCGTCCCAAGGGTTAGGGTATTCAGGGTTTCTACAAGAAAGGGTTTATCATGTGTTATAGCTCTCAGATATACATATTGGGTCCAGCAGTAGCACTCGACCCAATATCTCAGGGCATCAACTAAAGAGGCTAGATCATTCCCTTAGCCATACTACCTGACTACCTAGGTAGTAGAGAGTATCTTCCCGAGTCTTGTTCTCGGTGGCACTATAGCAGTCAGGTGATCATTTGGTTGATATACAAAGGGCTTCAAGATATCTAGGTCGATCCACATACATGTGTTGTCTGATGTGCTACCACTTGAAGGGGTACCAACAGGGGTTACAAGGGTGGCCAACAATGTGCGCTTAAGTACCACTTGTAGTTCCTACGTGTATGCTTCCTTGACCATGGATTTATGCATTTAAGAACATATCTTTGTAGATTTAAGACACTAGAATATGTCTCTACCCTAAGAAAAAATAACCCACAATTTTCTGCCAAGGAAAGTGCTATGATACCACTTGTAAGGTACCAGATCTGTTATAATAGCCAAAAACAAAAATATTGTAGAGAATAACAGTGGAACAACACAATAGATGAAACCATAACACCAGAATAATACCTTTATTGATAGGAAACAATGTGCACTCGCCTCTTCGAGGGGGAAACCTCCAACAAAGCAACACTCTATTACAATAATTCTCAAAACAAAAATTCTCATGCCCTTGACTCCTATTTATATTAAATCTATCTACCAAAAGAACATTCTAGAGGAAGATCTTCTACAAGCAGAAGCTTTTATTAGGTCTTCTTACATTTGACTTATTCTTCCTTATTACTAGGCCTTTATTACATGGAAAATATATTTCTACCTATGTGAGGGGTTAGGGAGGTTACGTCTCTAACAACCATGTAAGATAACTCACCTTAGTGTCCCCTTCAAGCATCATACCAGCCCAAGACCCCATGTGAGTTACCAATGTTAAGTATTGGAGGGCCTTCATCCAACCCTATTAGGTGTGCCACCTAGACATGAAATAAAATAACCCAGATAGAGGGATAGGACCCGAGAGTGACAAGGGAAAGTAAAAAATCACCAAGAGTAAGTGTGAAAGTGATATGGTTTAGGGATTACTTCATGTCTTATGGTGTTAATCCATCTCTATGAGTGCCTTTGTGGAGGGTGTGTTTTCTCTTGAGTTACCCCATATTTGCATGCCACATTTTTCCAAACCCTTTTTTGCCTTTTTCTAGTACATACTTTCATTTATATTTGCAAATTTGTGGGTCCCCTTTACATAGGGTTTCAATCTATAGCATTACTTTTTTGGGACCTGGGCGAACACTGAAAGAGTAGAGCTCAAGTTGGACCGAATTTTGGTGGCCCTGATTTTCTATGTTCACTTTATTTTCTAGCATCATTTTCTTATTCTTTTATAGTATTTTTGAAACAACCTCTAGGCCTTCATCCCCTCTTCTCATGAAAAAATGGACCATAGTTGAAGTTTAGTATAATATGAGAAGATCCATGATGGAAAGTGTTAAGTATGGTTGGGAGTGCAACATTAACCTTGGGAGGGCCCCTTAGTATTACCCTTTTTACATGGGCGGTGACAACACATGACTAAGGCATAGAAGATGACCACCAAGGTGAAACCATGCAACTAACAAAATTCCCCAAACTGGTGATCCATTATCCAACTTCAACCAAATATCTTCATCCACATGCCCAAAAAATTAAGCACAAAACTTTGCATGAAAGAAGGACTAACATACCTCATGGTGACAATAACTTACCATCTCCCATACTCTAGGTTGGTTGAATGCAATGAGCCTTGGTTTATTTTTTCTGGGAGGAAAATGAGGGGGGTTGTTGGGCTTCCATCTATGGACATGTTGATCATCATCATGGTGTAGATCATGTTCTCCATTGCAGGCCTCCAAACATGATCTCCTCTAGTTACCCCTAGGCATGGTGGGGTAACACACATTATTTTGTATCATCATTCTCTATAATTGGGCATCATTATGCTACATTCATCCTATAACATAGGTTCAATTGAGACTATATGTGAATTCAATTGGGGATATTTTCCCATGAGAATGTGAAATTTGTTGTTGAGGACCCCATTATAACTAGATTTCCTAGAGCCCCTAGCCTTGGGATTCATGGATAAACTGTGTTGGATCCCTTGAGGGGATGAGGATTGTCAGAGGAACTATGTGGAAGATAAAGAGATCCCATTCCTTGGTTTGTACAGATCGGGGAAGAGATATGGGCTATTGGAATGGTTGTAGGAGTCATGTCCATGTGAAATTATCGTTCCATTGGGATAAGCGAGTGGATTATACCCAACTATAGGAGCTTGTTTGTCCTTGTGGACTCATAACCCTAGCTTGGGGGTGGTCTGTTGCATAAAGAACTGGAGCAATGGTGTTTGTGGCTTGGAGGAATGCCCCATGTCTCCAACCAATTGTTTAATTCTTCATAAAATATAAGTGTTTGTGTTTAATGTCTTTATTATGTTGTTTATGACGTGAATTTTGTGTGTATAATTGTTGGTATGTTAATGGACAAGTCTTCATTTGTAAATATGGGTATTTTCATGAGTTTTCTTATTATTTTTCATGCATATTTCATCCCATAACTTGACATAAAATAGGATCCATGGTGGTAGAGTATGAGGTTGTGGCATGTAGGTGGCGAGGCCCATAGGTGACATAGGTGGCCACGCAAAACACAAGTGGTTACTGGCCCAAAGTAAAATAGTTTTGGAATGATGCATTTGTTCCTGTAACCAATGGGAGGGCGCCATGTGTCCCTCACCAAAATTTTCGTGGTAAGCAGTTGCGAAACCAATGAGGGAAATTAACCCATGCATGGTTTATCAGCTCGTGATCAACCACAACCATTGGTATGTAATCAATGGCCGTGAAAATGTGTGTTAGTAGGGGGTTTTAGAGGTGGGACCCTCGCTCATCGTATCAACCAATGATCACATTCCATGTGGAAGTGTTAGGCCAAAGTGGTATCCCTATCCCATTGACAACCCAGGTAATGTCATGTGGATAGTCAAGTACCAATGGGGCCCACGATCAAATAAAATGAGAACAAAAAGGGAAAAGTAGAAAAGGAAGGGGACTTAGATTATGACAGGGCATCCCAATGGTCAGGGTGGTGACATGGCTACATTATGGGTTGAAAAGTAGACACCAACACCATGTTAGTAGAAACATGACATGCCACATCATTCAGGTGACACATTAGCAACATAATTGGCACAGGTAAACTTAATTTAGTCGTCAATGTGAAAATGGGTTTGGTAGGACCAATGTGAAAGTAAAATCTAGGCATGGATAAAAGTGAAATTGAATCATTGATGTGAAAGTCCTATCTAGGCACCAATACAAAATTGAACTATGTGCATTGATGCAAAAGTGGTTTCGAGGTGTTGAAACTTAAATGAATTTGTCGATGAAAAGAAAATTTGGTCACCGATGAAAAGAGAATTTGGTCATCGATGTAAATTGAATTTTGTCGCTGATGTAAAGTGGATTAGAGCCAAAGTGATCTACCACAACCATGGCCACCTAGGAGATCCATTGGGATAAGAGAGTGGATATCCTACTTTGGTGGGTGGAAAAAATGATCTAGAAGGATCTCATGGCCACCCACCTTGTCCAACTATCTCAAAATAGTTTTTTGGCAACTTACTATTTTTAGCAATTTTTCGGTTCCTAAACTTTTGGGGCCATTTTGAGGGCCTAAACGATGATTTTTCACGATAAGGAACCTCAATAACAACTAAAAGGCTTTGATTGATCCCCCTAAATGAATCTCCTCACCAATACCTTTCCAATGAGCTATCGTACACCCTAAATGGATATTGTATGCAAAATTTACGACCCCGAGAAGTTGATGTACTAACTTGCCCCAACAGGGCCCACATGACTTATGGCGCTTCATCTCCTAGGGTTAGGTATTTTTATGTTTAGGGTTTTGACATTCATGTTTATTGTAAAAAGGCCTTCAAAGCCTCATTGTACTCATCTTCTTGCAAATGAGTGTGGTCGTCACATCCCTTCTCAGATATAAGTTGCCACCATTCTAGCAAGCTTGTTTTCAGTCTGCATTTTACAGTTTTCAACATATTTCTTGTTTAATAGAAACCAAGTTTTATTATATCTTTGTTATTGTTCATTGTATCTCTATGTTAATATTATAAATTTGTGGTTTCATTTCATTCTGTTCATAAATCTGTATCAGTGGTATCAGAGCGGTCTTCTCCTTGTCATTTTTTTTTTAATGCATGTCCCTAATGCAGTCAAGGTATAGAGAGTTGAGTCTTGAGCTTCTTTCTCTTGAGGAAAATGGATCTCCCACGCACAAGAAACCATCCATGGTAGGCGAAAAGAAAGATGATGGGACATGAGATCCTTTCAAAATGTTGCTCAAGGAATCCCTTGAGCGACAGAGGAATGAGATGATGGACAACTTTTCACAAATCCTTCGACAGTTGTCGACAAGCAATGCATCCACCTCAAGTGGAGGCGTTTCCCCCTTCAAGGTATAGATCAATTTTGATATTCTTATATTTGAAGGTCAAATAGATTCCAATGTTGTAGATAAATTGTTAAACCTTCTAGAATGGTATTTTTTTGTCCACAACATTCCTAATGGAGAAAATATTACATTTGTGCTCCTCAAGGTCGTCCCCCATGTCAAATATTGGTGGGAGACTTTCTGTGAGCAAAAGGAAATAGAGGGATCCACATTATTTGCAGTTTCACCCACTTCGGGTTCCTTCAAGGATGTTATTAAGGAGCAATACTACCCTGTTGGAAGTTATGACGACTTGTATACAAGATGGACCACATTGCGGTAGGAAAGAGACCAAACAGTGCTAGAGTTCATTAATGTATTCTATACCTTGTGCACCAAGCTAGGTATCAAATATTTTGAGCAACATCTGTTGCTCATGTACCGCGACGGTCTGCATAGATACATCCAAACATAAATTGATTTTTTGGGCATCTCATCCTTGGGCACGGCCTATCGATATGTCATCAAAATCGAGCAGAAGTTGAAATAAAAGATGCGACAGTTTAGGTCTGGGAACCCTTCACAACAGAAGCAGGGTAAGGGAAGCCCCAACCCATAGAACAAAGTATAGAGCAAAGATGGGAAACCTCAGTAAAACCAGTCCAATCCACAAGTAAAGAAGGACAATGGGAAGATGAAGAAAGATACCATGAAGTGGTGTGACTTCCATAAGAGCCTCTGGAATAACACTGTTGATTGTCGCTCAAAGCAGTCATTGGTGGCTGAGGTAAAATCTTATGAATTAGATGCGGGTTCTAGCCACGAGACCTCCGGATGGCCCCACCTCTATGATATAGATCCTGACTTTGCCAGCACCTACAAGATGTTGGGCTCAAACCCAGTTGTCACCAATTTCCATCTCCAGGACGAGTTGGTGTGTCATATGGGCCATATATGCATTCCATAAAGTGAACGAGCGAAGATGATTTGGGAATCCCACTATAGTCAGGTGGAAGGACACTTCGGTGTGGAAAAGACAGTGGAATTTTTTCAGCGACATTTCTACTAGCCGAAACTTTGACAAGGTGTCAACACTATTGCCAAACCGACCATTAAAAAACAAGGCATGTACACTCCTTTGCCTACTCCTGGCAGGCCTTGGGAATACATCTCGATGGACTACATGTCGGGCCTTCTGTCCACCAAGCGGGGAAATGAATTTGTTTTTTTGGTTGTTGATCACTTTTCCAAGATGGCGATTATGGCCACTTGTAAGAAGAGCATCATAGTGGAGGCCACTGCCAAGCTCTTCTTTGAACAAGTGTGGGTACACTTTGGGATCCCACAAACCATTATCTCAGATCAGGATAGTTGATTCCTCAACACATTCTGGTCGAGCCTCTGGTCATTGTTGGACACCAATCTCACCAAGTCCACTGCCTTCCACCCCTAGACGGATGGCCAAACCGATATCCTAAACTGGATGATCGTGCACATATTGCACATGTATAATTCCAAGCACGCTCGCACCTAGGATGAGAGTCTTCCCTATGTTTAGCATAGCTACAACAAAGACATACATATCTCAATCGGCCACGACCCCTTTTAGGTGGGGATGGGATTTCAACCATTGGGTCCCATGGATGTTGCACTACCCCTTGCGACCACCCAGGCAGACTCGTCGCATGCTCCAACTGGAGCTGAAAAAGCCACCTAGTTCATTGAGTGGATACATCACATTCACCAACATGTTTAGGATATTTTACAAAATTCCACTGCCAAGTACAAGCAGCGCCATGATCAACATCGGGTGCCACACCAGTTTCAGGTGGGAGACAAAGTTTGGTTTCACTTCCAGAAAGAACGCCTTATAGGGCCTCATCGGAAGCTTCGTCCACTCTATTATGGACCCTACACCATCACCAAGGTTGTCATGGGTGACAATGATTTTGAGCTCAACCTTCCCCCATTCCTTGGTTTGCACCCAGTATTCAATGTGGACCTCCTTCAACCTTACTTTCCACCATTGTTGGACACCTCAGAGATAGAAGAAAAGATGACACCAACTAAGCTCAAACTTGACTACATAGAACAAAAATCCATTGATCAGATCGTGGACACACAGGTCAAGAGCACTCGCCAGGATAGGATCCAACTTTATCGGGTTGTCATAGAAGGGTAGTTCCTGCACCAAGGCAAGTGGCTCACCCGGGGCCAAATTCAGCAGAAATTTCCTCATCTAATGGGGGTACTCAATGAAATGGAGACCATTTCTTCCTAAGGAGGGAGGATTGCTCCAGGAGAATCTTGGTGGCCACCCACCTTGTCCAACTCGCTCAAAACAATTTTTTGGAAACTTACTATTTTTAGCAGTTTTTTGGTTCTTGAACTTTTGGGGCCATTTTGAGGGCCTAAACGACGCTTTTTCGTAATCAGGAACCTCAATGATAGCCAAAGGCTCCATTGATCCCCTTAAATGAATTTCCACATCAATACCTTTCCAACAAGTTATCGTTCGCGCTAAACGAAGAACGTATGCAAAAGTTACGACCCCGATAAATTGATGTACTAACTTACCCCTACGGGGCCCACATGACTTATGGCGCTTCATCTCATAGGGTTAGGTTTTTTTATGTCTATGGTTTTGGAATTCATGTTTATCGTAAAAATTCCTTCAAAGCCTCATTGTACTCATCTTCTTGCAAATGAGCGTAGTCATTACATCTCTTCTCAGAGGTAAGTTGCCATCATTCTAGCAAGATTATTTTTAGTCTGCATTTTACAATTTTCGACATTATTCTTATTTAATAGAAACCAAGTTGTATTGTATCTCTGTTATTATTCACTATGTCTCTGTGTTAATATTATAAATCTGTGATTTCATTTCATTCTGCTCATAAATCTGGATCACAAAGCGAAAGTTGATTTTCGAAGTTAAATTGGTTTTGTGCATTTCAACTCATAGCTCATAATGAGGCATGAGTACAGTAAGTGGAAAGTTGATTTAAAGGATATTATGTTCAAATGCTTAGTATCTAGATTAGTGATTTAGTTCTCTTCAAGAATTAATATGAAGAAGGATTTGTAACCTTGACTTATAAAATATTACAATGTGCATAAACTTCTAGAAGTTGAAAAGTACTACAGACATGGTAGATGAAATATTTCTAACAACAATACTTATATGCACATTTCTTGCAAAGTCGATGATATTTCTAGAACAAATCAAGCTCAAAATTGAAGATCAAAGATTTGGAAGATGCACGGGGAAACTATAGCCATGAAGAGGGAGTGAAAGGCTTGAACATTAGTTTAAGCAATGAGAAGACAAAGTCCAATGGACATAGAAGCAGGGTGGAGCCAATATAGATGGTAGAGACTATGAAGAGTTTCAAGATGGAAGTACGAAGCTATACAACTGACAATGAGAGGAAAATAAGTGCTCGAGAGGAACATAATCACAAAACACTCAATTTATACAGTGTCTAAACCAATTACAAAAGTAGATCAAGAATGGATCAAGTTCCAAACATGAGGAGGAATGAAAACCACATGAAAGGAGGGATAACTACAAAATATCTAGCCACTCAATAAGTGCTAGCATAACTTTAAGACAACATTACTCACCCACTCATTCAACCAAGAAGACATATTCATTCATCTGAAGAATCATGGATTAGTCCAAAGGTGTCCCTTGTTAGGCATTAAAGGAGAAGGCATGAATTGAACAGTTTGCAAGGTGAGCTCAAGAAGCTTAAACCACCAACTTTTGATGGAGAAAACAAAAAGTGAAGAGATGTTGAAGCATGGTTGCTTGGAATCAGGAAATATTTGCAGTTACATAGCTACTCATCCAACCTAGAAGCCATGATTTCCATATACCACCTACAAGGAAAGGCTTCTATGTGGCGGGACCAACTAAAACAAGTCAACTACATTAACCACCAACTTTTGATGGAGAAAACAAAAAGTGAAGAGATGTTGAAGCATGGTTGCTTGGAATCAATAAATATTTGCAGTTACATAGCTACTCATCCAACCTAGAAGCCATGATTTCCATATACCACCTACAAGGAAAGGCTTCTATGTGGCGGGACCAACTAAAACAAGTCAACTACATTAATGAAAAGAGGATCTCTTGGAGGAAATTCAAGAAGTATTTCCAACAACAATATCTTTTAGAGCATTATTATGACATAAAGATGTAAGATTTCTTTGAACTCAAGCTAGGAAACGTGACCATGGAGGAATATGATAATAATTTCTTGGAGCTAACAAGGTATGTGGGTTTTATCAAAGATGAGAAGGTGAAAATATAGAGGTTCTTGAGTGGACTACCATCATTCTGCAAGGAAAAAATCCAATTTCATGAACCCAAGACTTTGGAAGAGACCATTAGAAAGGCCAAGTACCTATATGAGCATAATAAAGGCAAAATAACTATTCAAAAATCACAGAGAGATAAGAAGAATCACAATATGGATCAAAGAAAGAAAGGATTCAAACCACCTTTCTTCAGGAGTAGCTCTCATACATATGAGCAAGGCTAGCTAGCTCAGAGTGAGTCCAAGATGGGAAACTCTTTGGGAAAAAGAGTGACAAATAATAAAATGTTGGGGATGTAAAGGGGATCATATGTACATGGATTGTCTTCATGGGGGTAGAAGATGTGAGCAGAAATATTCCAAGGATATATGCAACCCTGGAAGATCAACAAGTATATCTCATCAATTCCACGTGATTGAAATAGAAGGAAAGATTGTCCATCAACCTATTGTTGTTTTAATTAATTCTAGAGAAAACCATAGCTACATTGATCCTAAATTAGTTGAAATATTTTATACAAAGAGAAGTAATCATGAGAGACCATGGTTGGTTCAACTAGCCACAAGGACAAAAAGAAGATTAACGAACTTGTTAAAGGTTGTCCCATAGACAACCGCCTTTAAAATTTCATGTTCGTGTTGGGTCGTACTGCCTCCATTAAGCAAACCCATTATAGAAATTATGCCGCCCAAAACCACAACAATTCCAAGATCCGAGCAGAGGGTTATTAGTGGTATTCAATCATAAGGTAGTCGCAAAAATTAATCACACCTTCTACATTACCACAGGGTTTTATTGCTAATCATAAATCGTGAGTATTTCTCTTACAGTGAAACCTTATTCATTCCCAAAACATAAAGTGTTAAAGCCGCAAATTACGGGAACTTACGAATGTTAGAATTGAATATTGGGTATTGTGTGAAGAGTATAAAGGTTAAAAACCGCAATTCATAAATCTGCAATGTAACATTTTGGAAAAGGAAATAGGGAGCCACGACCCTACCTTGGGACATTGTGCTATAGTAATTGATTTAATTGGAGTATTCAGATATTATTTTATTATAATATCAATCAAGAACTATCTTACCAAGATAACATTACATAAGGATTTTTTTAAGGATTATAAAGTACCATTATGGCCACATTATTAATTTACGGTAGGTATCATTAAGATTATAAGAAAAAATAAAATATTCAAAAAAATATATATTATATAAAATATAAAAGTAAAAGTACTAAAGTCCTATAATAACAACTGCAATTGAAAATATACTAAGGGTAAATTTCAAGGTACAAGGATTATAAAAATAAATCCCTAAACTCGTAATTGTAAAAGTAAAAAGGGTATAAAAATGGATTTTAACACAAACAAAGGAAGGTTTATACATAGAAGATTTTTGATACCTATATTTGATATATTAAAAGTCAATGGAATTAAAGGAAAAAATATTAACAATGTGATTTGTCCACACACAAAGGAAAATTACATCAATATTCATATTGTCAAACAATTAGCAATTTTAGAGTCAAATATAATCTAGAAGAACTTTGGCAAGACACAAATTAAGAATATACAAGTAATAATTGAAAGCTATAAATACATATCCGAATTTGATGTTACAAAAATGACTCAACTCAATGTTGGTATAATTCTTGGTTTAACCTAGCTAGAAACACTATGTACCTTTATCTTAAATGTGGAAAAAAAGTTTTTGACGTTTCATTACAAAAAGAAAAAAAAATACGCTCCATGATATAACAATGACGTCACATTCAAAAGTTCCATCATGAGAAGATTTTAAAAATATTTCAAAGTTGATCAACCGGGATAATCAAATGATAGTACAAGAAAGGCAGGAAGAATCTGACAAAGTTGTTGCTAATAAAGAGGAAGAAATTTGACGTCTCAAGAATCATAATATAAATCTTTTAACATGAATCAAGAAATTAAAGAATAAAAAGCAAGGTGATCAAAAGTTAGAACAAGCTAATCAAGATTTTGATAAAAAATTCTTCGAAAAGGATGATGAAATTTGTCACCTTAAAAGTCATCATCGAGACTTGATCGAACAAATTAAGAAGTTAGAAGATGAAAAAGAGTTGCAACAAAAAATGTCACATAAAATTGTTAGTACGAAATCAATGGTCGACATGGGAACTATGATTGATCCCATAAAGAAGATACCAAATACTACTCAAACCTAAGAGAAGGGAAAAAACATCGCTCCAATTCAATTACCAGAAGCATCAAAAGCGAAAGAGAAACCCAACAAAAAAGATATAGAAGAAATTTGGGTACCTTATCGTCATTCAAATCACAAGAATCGTTACAACCACCACAAAGATCAAGTGAAATATAAACAAGTTTCTATGAAAGTAGATTTGGGATTGATCACCCCCGAGAAGATGCAACATATTACTTCAGAAATTCAAAGATTATATCATTTTGTCTCATCAAGTATTGCAACTACAAAAACAAAAGATTATGAGAAGGCAGTTCAAGCTAGAACAAGAGATATGTATTTTTCTAATCATGCTTTGAGGACAAAACATTTTTAAGGGGAAAGCAATGTTATGAACAAAAATATATAAAAATAGGTATAAATAAAATAATAATTAAACACATCATAAATGAAAAAGACATGTCTTATCCAAAAGACGTGTACGTTCATGAAAGGGAACCCCCTGTGAGGGTATATAAACAGGCCCTCATTCTCATTGTAATCTCATATTTTACTCATACATTATATATATAAATTATATCCTTAATGGATTATTGTGTACTATCCTATTTATATTGGATATTCTTTGTGTGAACGAACTTTGTTCGTCTCGACATAGTGAAAGGAATACCAAGACCTATTTTTACAAGAGAAATTCCAACTTTACAACTAAAGAGGTGTTTCAAGATGGGGTGTCAATTGTTTGCAACTTATGTGAAAGAGCCAACCAAGATTAAATGTCCAAGTCTTGAGGAATTTTCAGAACTGAAAGAGTTTGGGGATGTATTTGGGAAAATACTAAGTTTGCCACCAAAGAGAGATATAGATTTCTCCAATGATTTAATGTCTAGAATAGCCTCAATATCAAAGACTCGTTACAAAATGAGCACAATAGAATTAAAGGAGATATAAATGTAGCTAGAAGAAATGATGAAAAAAGGGTACATACTCTCAAGTGTCTCACCTTGGGGAGCACTATTACTCTCTGTGAAAAAGAAGGATGGGACCTTGAGGCTGTGTATTGACTTTAGACAGTTGAATAAAGCTATTGTGAAGAACAAGTGCCCTCTACCTAGAATTGATGATATCTTTGATCAACCATGATGAGCAAAGGAATTTTCAAATATAGATCTGAGATCAAGTTACAATCATGCAGGAATTAAGGATGAAGACAATAGCAAGACAAATTTAAGAACCAAGTATGGACATAATGAGTTTCTAGTGGTGCCATTTGGATTGATGAATGTACCATCTATGTTGATGTGCCTGATGAATGGCATATTCAAAAATTATTTGGATAAATATGTTAATGTATTCTTGGATGACATACTTATCTATTCTAAGTCAGAGGAAGAGAAAGAACAAAACTTGAGGTTGGTGCTACAAGTGCTAAGGGAGCATTAGATATATTCCAAGCTGAGTAAATGTTTTTTCTATCATCTGGGACACATAATTTTAGAGGAAGGGATAACAATGGATCTAGAGAAAATTGAAGCCTTTAAAGGATGGCCAACACCAAAGATTGTTATAGAGGTAAGGTCATTCACGGGGCTTGTTGGATATTGTAGGAGATTCATAGAGGGATTCTCCAAGATTGCTCACCCCATCACTTCTTTGCAATAGAAGGGAATGAAGTTTGAATGGACTTCAAAGTGTGAAGAAATTTTCTAGATGTTAAAGGAATTGTTAACTAGTGCGTGTCTTGAAGATTGCAAATTCAAATGAGGATTTTTTGGTGTGCATAGATGCATGTAGAGAGGCACTGAGTGGAGTCCTTACCTATAATGGACTTGTCATTTTTTATGAGTCCGGAAAACTCAAAGATCATGAAAGGAATTATTTTACACTTGACTTGGAGCTTGCTAACATAGTTCATGCACTGAAGATGTTGAGGCATTATCTAATGGGAAATAACTTTGAATTGAGGACAGACCACAGTGGTTTGAAGTATTTGTCTAAGTAACCAACTTTGAATGATAGGAAAATAAGAAGGCTAGAGTTCATGAGGAAATATGAATTTGATATTAAACATATCAAAGAAAATGAGAACAAGGTTGTTGATGCACTCATTGTTAGAAAAACAGGACCATGGAGAAATAAAATAAAACAAATGCGGAAACAAAATAAAGAAGATACACAATACAATAGAGACACAGATTTACGTGGTTCACCCAATGTGGGCTACGTCCACCAGAGAAATTGCCAGGTCCTTCCTTTATTATTATCCAACATATGAATGGATACAACCTACAACAAACCCGTTGTAACTTCCTCTTCTTTCTCTCACAGTCTCTCGTCTCAGAATGCAATATTCACTATAATGCATAGCCACAATACATTTCCCTCATAACAGAGGGTTTCCTTCTAGGGAAAAAAAACCTAACATAATTTCTACTGTTAGATCTGCGACCTTATAATGAATGGTCCAGATTTACAATGAAATTACAATATACTTTTACAAGACAATTTTTCCTTCAGGGGCTTCGCCCTTGGACCCCGTAGAGGGGGTAACCCCCCTCTGCACTCCCCCATGTGGAAGAGTGTACATACTTCTAGGGTGTAAATACTTCATGGGGTATAAACACGACTAAAAACAAAAGACCTATGAATCAGGAAGATAATCAGGCTCCACAACCAACAATCTCCCACTTGGAGACTGATCTCAATAACTCCATTGTTGTTGTATATGCTGTACTTTGAACCTTATTAGACCTAGAAAATTTCTCATATTGATCTTCATTCTTGAATACCAACTGAAACTAAGCAAGAACTCAGTTTCTCCCTGGTTACTCCCTTTGTTAACATGTCTGCGAGATTCTGGCTAGTGTGTATCTTTTCGAACTTCAAATGTCCATATTCCAAGACAGATCGTATGAAATGGTACCTCAGCTATATATGTTTAGTATTCAAATGGAAAGTTGAGTTCTTTGCAAGATGAATGGCACTCTGACTGTCACAATGCAACCTGTTGTTCTCCTACTTCTTTCCCAATTCCTCCATAAAACTCTGTAACCAAATCATCTCTTTACTAGCCTTTGTAGCATCAACAAACTCTGCTTCTGTTGTTGAAAGTGAAACAACCTTTTGCAATTTCGAAATCCATCTTACTGATGTTCCACCTATAGTAAAAACATACCCTGTGGTGCTCCTCCTGTTGTCTTTATCACCTGCCATATATGAATCAACATATCCCTATAGAAAAGTGTATAAAACTCCAAAACATAATGCATGAGTAGTAGTACCTCTCAAATACCTGAGAATCCACTTTACTACCTTGCAATGTTATTTACCTAGATTGTTCATATACCTACTCACAACTCCCACTACATGTGCAATATCTGGTCTTGTGCAAACCATTGCATACATCAAGCTGCCAACTGTTGATGAATAAGGCACCCTGGACATGTATTCTATCTCCTCTCGTGTCTTGGGACACATTTCCTTAGTTAATTTGAAATGGCTGGCCAAAGGTGTACTAACTGGTTTTGCATTCTGCATTCTGAACCTCTCCAACACCTTCTCTATGTACTCACCTTGAGACAAAGTCAATTTGCAATTTTTCCTGTCTCTTGTTATTCTCATACCAAGGATTTTCTTTGCAGCACCCAAATCCTTCATCGCAAATGAATTAGCTAATTTCTTCTTGAGTATATTTATATCCTACATATTAGACCCTGCAACAAGCATGTCATCTACATACAATAGAAAAATAATATAACTTCCATTTTCTAGATTTTTGAAATAAACACAGTGATTAGAATGACATCTACTATAACCTTGTTCTATCATAAACCTATCAAACTTCAAATACCACTTCCTTGGAGCTTTCTTTAGGCCATACAAGCTCTTCTTCAACCTGCATACCAAATTCTCCTTCCCTTTGACCTCATACCCCTGTGGTTGTTGCATATAAATCTCTTCCTCCAAATCCCCATGGAGAAAAAACAGGAGAAAATATTTCATAGTCCTAATTGAAGTCATTTTAAAAACATGAGAAAATATTTCATCAAAATCTATACCTTTCTTTTGTGCAAACCCCTTTACAACAAGTCTAGCCTTGTACCACTTTATTCCTCCATCTTCTTTCTTCAACTTGTAAACCCATTTATTCTCCAATGCTCTTTTTCCTGCAGGAAACTGAACAAAGTTCCAAGTATGGTTATTTACCAAGTAATCCATTTCCTCTTCCATGCCTTGCTCCCACTTCTTTTTGGTGTCTACCCGCATTGCCTCTTCATAACATTCTGGTTCACTAAAATCAGTCAACAATAAATAATACAATGAAGGAGAGTATCATTCAGGGGGTATACTTAACCTGGTAGATTTTCTAACAACACTTGCAGGTGTTTGAGGTACAAGTTGCTCCTGTTGTTGTACATTTAAGATTTTTTGGTTCCTTTGGAATTTCTTTTTCAGTGATCTCATCAAGCACTGTGTATTCTTGTTTTTCTTTTTCCCATTTCTTTCCCTGCAACTGATCTTTGTACATGAACTTCTCATTGAATATGATATGTCTACTCCTAATGATTTTTTTATTTTCATAATCCCATAAGTGATAACCAAAATTATTAACACCATATCCAATAAATGTACACTTCTTGGATTTTTTCTCAATCTTTGTTCTATTTTCTTTATCAATATAGACAAATGCTTCACAACCGAAAGTTTTTAAAAAAGAATAGTTTACCTTTTTTCCTGTCCATTACTCCTCTGGAATTATACCATCCAAAGAGCTTGAAGGTCCTTTGTTTATCAAGTAAACAACAGTATCTACAACATTTTCCCAGAACTATAAGGGCAAACCAACATGCAATCTCATACTCCTTTCATGCTCCATGATTGTCTTGTTCATCCTTTTTGACGCACCATTTTCTTGTGGTGTTCTTGGAACTGTTTTCTATCTACGAATCACATGGTATGAATAGTAATAATCAAACTCCTTTCTGCAATATTCACCTTCATTATCTGATCTGAGACACTTCAAACTTTTTCTTGTCTCATTCTCAACCAAAGCTTTCCATTTCTTAAAAGTATCAAAAACATCAGATTTTTGTGGAATGCAATAAACGCAAGTTTTTCTAGTTACATCATCAATAAAAGTAACATAGTAATGAGATCCACCAAGAGATGATACCTGACCTGGTACCCATACATCTGTATGCACAAGCTCTAACCTTTCATTCTTATTTTCTTTTTCAACTCTGAGAAATCTGTCTCTCTTCTGTTTTGCATAAACACAATGCTCACAGAAGTCCAAATCAATTTGTTTAAGATCTGGCAACAAATTTCTTTTGTGAAGTATCTGCATTCCCTTCTCACTCATGTGTCCCAGCCTATGATTCCACAGTGTTGTATCCACTCCTGTAGAAGCTAAAGAGATAGAAGATTCAATATTACCAGTTCATAAATACAATGTACCTACCTTCTCTCATTTTTCTATCACCAATGATCCTTTCATGACCTTCTATGTCTTATCTGTAAATATGGATATACAACCTTCACTTGCCAACTGCCCTGTTGAAATTAGATTTTTCCTTAAATCTGGAACATGTCTTACCTCTTTCAACAACCATTGGTTTTCATTGCATTGATTTATTTTTACCTTTCTCATTCCAACAATTTTGCATGGTGCATCATCACCCAAATGAACCTGTCCAAAATCACCTTGAACATAATCTAGAAAATGTTGCCTATGGGGTGTGGCATGAAATGAAGCCCCTAAATCTACTACCCAAGACTCAGAAATATTATCTACAGAAAGAATCAAAGCATCTTGTAACACATCACCTATTACATTTGCTTCCTGATTTCTCTCATGTTGTCCATCTCTTTGTTTCTTTGGAGCTTTGTAGTCTTTCTTCAGATGTCCTTTCTTCCCACAATTCCAACACTCTATCTTTCCAAGTTTGTATTTAGATTTTCCCTTCCTAGAATTCCTGCAGTTCCCTGAGCCCTTTCCTCTATCCTTTTGTCTTCCCCTGTCCTCCATTTTCAACGCATTACCTGATGTCTCACCTGTGTTTTTCCGTCACATTTCTCACTAAGGATAACACCAACAACATCATCAAATTTTAAAGTATTTGAACCAGAGATGGAGTTACTTACAACCATGACCAAGCCGTTCCAGATTTCTGGAAATGAGCACAATATTAGAAGAGCCCTGACCTCATCATCAAAGTCCACTTTTATAGAACTTAGTTGATTAGTAACCGTATTAAAATCATTTAAATGATCTGCAACAGACCCACCTTCTGACATCTTCATATTAAATAATCTCTTCATTAGAAATACCTTATTGGACACCAAGGGTTTTTCATACAATTTAGCCAATGTGTCCATCAAAGCCTTCGTTGTCTTTTCTTTCAAAATATTGAAAACCACCGACGCTGCCAGGCTCAACCGTATCGTTCCTAGAGCCTTTTTGCCAAGAATATCCCATTCTTCATCCTTCATAGTCATCGGCTTCTTTTCTACTCCGCCCAATGGTAGGAATAGATCCTTCTGATACAAATAATCTTCCATCCGCATCTTCCATAACTGGTAGTTTTGGTCGTTAAATTTTTCGACCCTAAACTTTCCATCTTTCGACATTGCTCCCACTCAAACTAGGAACCCTCCTTTCCTGCGAGTTACCTTTCGCTCTGATACCAGTTGTTAGAAAAACAGGATCGTGGAGCAATAAAATAAAACAAATGCGGAAACAAAATACAAAAGATACACAATACAATAGAGACATAGATTTACGTGGTTCATCCAGTGTGGGCTACATCCACTAGATAAATTGCCAGGTCCTTCCTTTATTATTATCTAGCATATGAAGGGATACAACCTACAACAAACCCGTTGTAACTTCCTCTTCTTTCTCTCATAGTCTCTCATCTCATAATACAATATTAGCTATAATGCATAGTCGCAATACATTTCCCTCATAACAGAGGGTTTCCTTCTAGGGAAAAAAACCCTAACATAATTGCTACCATTAGATCTGTGACCTTATAATGAACGGTCCAGATTTACAATGAAATTACAATATACTTTTACAAGGCAATTTTTCCTTCGGGGGCTTCACCCCCAGACCCCACAGAGGGGGTAACCCCCCTCTGCACTCCCCTGCGTGGAAGAGTGTACATACTTATGGGGTGTAAATACTTCATGGGGTATAAACATGGCTGAAAACAAAAGACCTCTGAATCAAGAAGATAATTAGGCTCTGCAACCAACAATACATGAGAACAAGGTTGTTGATGCACTCATCGAAAGGATTCACGCAATACATACTATAGCCATTGGCACGTGTAAATTGGATCTAAATAATAGGATTTTAGAGGTTCTTGTTGTAGAGGAGCATTGCCTACAGGTAAAAGAAGGCCTACAATAGGAAAATTTACAACATAAGTATAGGGAGTGTAGGTTTGGAGAAGATGGAATATTAATGCATAAAAATAGAGTCTATGTTCTTGATTTTGGTGAATTAAGGAACTTGGTACTGAAAGAAATGCATAATGTTTCACATGTTGGACACCCAAATTACCATAAAACAATTGCAATAGTGAGAAGCCAATACTTTTGGCCATGTATTAAAAATGATGTGGTCGATTATATAGCCAGATGCATGGAGTGTCAATGACTGAATACTAAGCATGGACACCCAACAAGTTCGATAAAACCATTGCTAATTCCATAGTGGAAGTGGGAGGTAGTCACCATTGATTTCATTACTAAGTTGTCTAGGACAACAAGGCAACATGATTCAATAATGATGGTAGTGGATAAGTTGAAAAAGGTTTCCCATTTTATTCTAGTCAAGTTGAGTCATAAGGCAACTAACATTGCAAAAATATTTATGAAAGAAACTTCCAAGTTGCATGGTGTGCCCAAGGCAATTGTGTCAAATCAAGATCCCAAGTTTACTTCAAACTTTTGGAAGGGATTGTTTAAAGCATTTAGCACAAATCTGAATTTATGTACAACATATCATCCACAAATAGATGGGCAGACAAAGAGAGTGAATCAAGTGATTAAACATATGTTGAGGATGTATGTAATGGATAAACCATAAAAGTGGGAAGATTATTTGCATTTGGTTGAGTTTGTCGACAAAAATGGGTATCAATATTCATTGAAAATGATCCCATTTAATGCCCTATATGGAAAAAATTGCAATACTCCATTGAGTTGGGACAATCCAGCAGACAAAGTAATACTTGGGCCTCAAATTCTCAAGGAGATGGAAGAACAAATGGTCTAGATCAAACAAAATTTAAAGGAAACACGGGATAGACATAAGAGCTATGTAGATAAAGGAAGGATGACTAAGGAGTTCCAAATGGGAGAGCATATATTTTTTAAATTGAAGCCTAAGAAGAGCTCACCGAAGTTGGGAATCTAAACCAAGTTGGCTATTAGATTTTTTGGAACATTTGAGATACTAGACATGATATGACCAATTCCATACATGTTTGTATTGTCTACTTCCATGAAAGCACATAATGTCTTTCACATGTCTTTATTGAAAAATTATGTGCATGATCCTGACCATGTCATTGATTGGACTTTGATCCAGGTGCATCTTGAAGGAGACTTTCAGGTGGAGCTAGTGCGTATCTTAGATCGAAAGTTCAAGGTGATCTAGAATAAATCCATTGGGTAGGTAAAGTTCCAATGGACCTCTTACATCCCCAAGGACATGACATGGGAGCAAGAAGATGTAATGCAAGAGGCATACCCACAACTGTTTTGAAGTTTTGATGTGTGTATATATATATATATATATATATATATATATATATATATATATACTTGTTTGGTGATATGCACTAAGGACAATACAAAATTTAAGGGGAGGGTAATGTAACACCCTTTTTTATCCCCATAAATGTAATGTAAATGCATACATGTGATCAAGGTTGAGATCCGAAAAAGATGATCGAGGGCCATGCATACTTACTCCCATGTTTTGGGAATTGGAGTCATGCATACTTACTCCCTATTTTTAGGAGTTTTCCATCTAATGATGAGGCAAAAATGCCCTGCAATAGTAAGGGGTACTCCCTAGTACACAATCCCAATCAAACTATGCACCATTTGGTTTAGGAAACCCATCTAAATTCTGGCCCGACTACCATTTATGGTTGTGAGGGTGAGTGGTTGGATGGTTATGCAAATGAAAGATGTATATGAAGACTATCTAAAAGAATAAAAGAAAATTAATCTACTTTAATCTATCATATCCTAGCTAAGAGTGAATTATTGTAACCGAATGAGATGAAATGAAACTAAAATCTACAAAACACCATAATCAGATAGTTGTCATGAATGTGCAAAGTTAGATAACACGTGCATACAAGTGTATAACCAGAAAATTCTAAGTCATATTCCTGCATACATCCTAAACTCATATGCTCGGGACATTAAGCATAAGAAAGAATAACAAAAATGCAAGAGTAACATTAATTGCATCAGAAAATTCTATAAGAAAATGATGTTCTTACAATTCATGTGGACAATAAACATTCTTCTGGAAGTAGTTCACAACAAACAACAATACACATAATTTTTGTTTTCTCTATATCAAAGGCTGATCTTGAGGGCTTCTCAATATTAGTTAACCATGTATTTTCTCTAAAATAAGTTTCTCAAGTGTATACAAATATTGAAGAGCCCCAATAAAGATGGATCTATTCATTTATTTATACAACTATTACTAACTCTCGAAAATGCCTTCTTGGATTCCTCAAGAATCAGATACAAAAATCTTTCAGCTTCCTTTACTAGTTGTTTGACACATGTGAGGAAAAAGATGAAGTTGAAAGTGGTTGGAAAAAGAAAAAATAAGATATAGTTAATAACATATCCAAATTTGTTGTTATGTCTTGACTATGTGTTATTATCCTGGATGTAGGCAGAACACATCTCTAACCGATCGTAAAGTGATATGATCCAGTGTGTTATCTCCTCAAATAAATTGGTGAAAATTTTCTTTTGAGGTGATAGGTTGTGGTCCAAAATTTATTCCTAAATTTTTGTAGCTAGGTTAGAGAGTCTATTTTTTGTAAATAAGCTCAGAAAGAACTTTTGATTTGGTTTGGTCAAGCAAAAGACAGAATCTCAAGTTTCGGTGGTTTAGGCGAGCCTAAAACACGCTCATTAACCACCGAAATCCTTTGTTCCCGGTAGTTAAGAGGGAAAAGAAAAAGTGTGGTTAACTACCGAAAAGATTTCAACGGGAAAAATGAAAAGCCTGTGCTTTCGCACGAGCCAGTTTTCAATTAGCGCAATGATGGAAACGTAACCGCCAAAAGCTCATGAAGGTGGTAAGGTATGCACGTTCTAGTTATATCTATCCGAAGATTGAGATATTGTTGTCCTTTCAACTGCATTTGTCTTTTCAAAATTAAGACTCGGCGATGATACAAAAATTCATGCGTGTTGCCCGACTAACAGAAATGATTAGTCACGTAGCCTCTCACCATTTCCAGTCACGAGTACACAATCCATTATGACCCCGTTAAATCTCTGATTTAATCTCCATTCATTATCAATTTGAATTCGAGAGTTATTGAGATAGTCTTGAGCCCGTGATTTCATCAAACAAATGCATATCCAGAGATCATAATCTCATTTCTCGTGGTGATCGTCGAGCACAGTTAGAGTCCAGAAAATTGATCTCAAGCCAATTGTCATACCAAATCAAGCCAGTTCGAGTCATCAGGTAAGTTCAAAACCCATCTTGTTTTAGTTTAAATGAATATCCCACCGAAACTCTAAATTTTCGGCATGTTTTCAGTCAGTTTGTTGCCTAAACTCGGTTATCATTTGAGATTTGTGATCCAAACTCTGTGTTACCATGTCCCATTTTCTCTTCTATGAGTCATACTCTCTGTCATCCTAAATCATAGAGTCTTTGTCTCCCTAGCACAAAATTTTTCCTTAATCACAGGTATAGTCAACGTTTACTAATGTTGAAAGCATGGCCAGTTCTAAGGGCTGAATTGGATGGAGTTTGGTACCTTGAGGCGCACCCTGAGGTGGTTGAGTTCTTCAAGCAGACTGGATTCTATACGTATTGTGAAAAACTGGCAGATTTTCATCAACAGGTATCTGAGGCTTTTGTTAGCTCGTATTATGGAAGAACAACAATAGTGGGAAAGGAGCAGTTTGTGGTTGATGAGGCAGCCATAGTTGAGTTCACAGGTCTTTCCAGAACAGGTGATTGTTGGTTCAAATCAACGGTACCTTCAAACATTGAGTTTAGGTCCTACCTACAGCCTCTGCACAAAGATCTTACATGGAAAAAAAACATACTAATGTCTTATCTGGAACCTAAATGGAAATCTCTCCTAAAGGTTATCTTTGTCTATATCACCTGTGAAGGTAGATACAATAGAGTCATGTTCTACCACTTCAAGCTTTTAAATCATTTCACTGGGAGATCTCCCATCAATTTACCATTTTACTTGCACAAATCCCTCACGAAAATGTCTAAACAGGTCAAGGCCAAGCCCACTAAGGTGGCAAGCAGATTGTCTCATCAAGGACTCATTACCCTCATCGTCAAAGAGTCATTGAAGAAAAGGCAGGTAGATTGGAACTATTTTCTCTTCTGGAATGAATTCCAGACTAATTGGCAATAGCAGGAGAAGGGTAAAAAGGTTGCCACTAAGAAGACTACTACTCCTAAAAGCAGTCATAGAAAATGGAAGGGTATCTCACCACCAAGAGATACGATAGAATCATCCTCTGTTAAAAAGAAAAGAATCAAAAGAAAGTTACAGTTTGAGGGTGAGCAGTCCAAGGACCCTGCTGCAGGAAGTAACCCTTTAAACTTACCCTATAGTGATTTAGAGCCAGAACAAGAGTTAGAAGAGACACAGGGTAATGTACAGGTTGGACAAGTTGTAGAAGATTGTTCCAACTTACCTTCACCAACTCCTCCAGAGTCACACAATCCACCAGTGGCAAAAAGCCTCTTCAAGTAAGCCTAAATCATCTAGGGCATGAAAAATCAATAAAATCTTACAACAAGTCTATGAAATGGAAGTCTTGGAAAGAGTTATTAAAAAGGCTAATACAGACTTAACTAAAAGAAATGCAAAGATTTTCAAAATAAACCAAACCCTCAAAGAAAAGCATGACAAGATCAAAGATAGGAATAGGGTATTGATAAGGGAGAACATGAAGCTATACAGACAGCTTAGAATTCTGAGGTTGAAATGAAAAGAGTCTCAATCGCCAGCACAGGAGAAAACCGATTTGGAGACTCTAGCTAACTTAGCTACAACCATGGTAGATAGACCAGATCCTTGCACACAACCAATTGAAGTTCAGAGATCTGCATGAACAAGAGCTGCATCATCCAAAAAACCTTGAACATTCAACAAAGAATCAAGATAATCATTTTTGCAAATTTTGAAGTTTTCTCAAAGATGAAGTTTCGGTGGTTTAGGTGAACAAAACGACTGTTCATTAACCACCGAAAATAGAGCTTTCAATAGTTAATCCACTCAGGATCCATCTAGGTTAACCACCGAAAGCCTATCACTGCCAGAATGACCGAATTTTTGCACAAATCGAAGTTTTTTGAGTTGGAATGGTTTGAAACCTCTTTGAATGGACATTTGTTGAATTGTCAAGTCAGATCCAATAGCTATTTTTTATGGATAAGGGAAAGAATAGGTGTTTCAAACATTTTTGGTACCTTTGACAAAGGCAAAAAATCAGGATGCTTACTCACCTCAACAAATTCGAATTTGTATCTCTTGGAAGAGTCATTACTCAGCCTTGGAAGGCTATTCTGCACTGCACCATTACTCTACAAGAGATGAAGACCATGAAATCTGGGATTGACCTCATTTTTGGAGATCATTCCATATCTTTTGCAAACTGAATTTTCACTTTCTATATTTCGCATATTTGATCCATGCTTTCAGGATCTCAAAACTACATTGTAAAGCTATAAAGCTAAAGGTAGAAGAGTAACTAAGGGTTCGACTTTGGAGACTTTTTTCATATTATGTACTCAAACTTCTCATTTTCATATTAAGTAATACAAGCTTCTTTTTCCATAATTTGTTCAGATTTCATCTTCTTATCTATTCTGTACTTGCACTTGGATATTATATTCATGTTGTTATGCTTGTTTATGCCCGATAACTGTCATCTTATCATTGCATTCATAAGTTAAACTTTTCAAGTATTCTTGTGATTATTGTAATTGGCCATTCATATATGCTTTATATGTGATTCTGCTGATATAATAATTATTTCTCCATACATCCCTTTATTTGTAAACTCTCTGAACATTTGTGGTTGAAAGCCTTGTCCATCTAAATGTGTTCATGCATGTTTTGAGTGAGAAATGATTAAGTCATCCGACTTGATCCAAACCCACACTTATTATTGAGAAAAAAGTTACCAAAAGATTAAGTTACCAGGCATCTCTGACTTACAGCGTAGGAGAGTTTCATGGAGTGATAACAAATTGGCGTCGTTGTCGGGTGTTGGTCACTATAATTGCTTAATTGATTCAAACAACCAAGTGATACATTAATTATCAACCCAGGGAAGTCTTTTATTTCAAAGATAACCACGCACTATATATGCTTGAATATATAAACTATGATAAAAGAAACTATGATAATCACACTTGCTTGAATATACTGAAGTTCTGAATTAAATCACAGGAAAGCAACTTCCCTATTGCAGATCTTAAAGATTAATCTAAGAATCCTGGATTACATTACAAATAATACTTGCAATGGGAAAGAACAACTATTCTGC
>ML805021.1:93301-106794 GCA_009831015.1 Picea engelmannii | reverse complement strand
TATATATATATATTTGGGGACATAGTGCAAAAGGGGGGATTATTATTTCTTTACAGAGGAAGTTGTGAATTGTACCTTATGGTACTAGAATGCAATAGAGTAACTTGTACCTATATTGGTTAGTGATGGGTGTTATATATGCACTAAAAACACACTAAAAACCCTCAATTAAATTGTCAACCCGGGGTAAGTAAACTTAGAGTTGTAGCAAAATCTATGCCAAGGTAGAAGGGTTGGTAGTAGTATAGTCTAACTAAGAAAGTGGCTATCTAAGGGTTAATCTATTCAAGCAAATCTATCTAATGAGAAAACCCTACTAAGCAACTTGAAACTATGTAACCTAAGTACTTTTGGACCAAGGATCGATGGATAGTTCTAAGAAAACAAGTAAAAACCCTACTTGAAGGAAACTAGTTCACAACAATAAGCAAACACAACTATTAAGCATAACAAAAGAAAATAACAAAAGCAATCTACTTTAACTTGCCAACCTACATTCAATGAGCAACTATCCTATGAAAGCAAATAAATAAACAAGCAAGCAACTATTCTACTAAAGCAAGCAAACAAGTAAGCAAAACAACTAACTAACCTATTAAAGCAAGTAAACAAAACAACTAACTAACCTAAGATAGCTTCTACTGCAAGTAATCAAATTAAAACTTCCCATTGAACAACTATCTAGCCTAAGAGGCAAGTGGACTATATTCTTAATTCAAAACTATTTCTAATTCATGAAAGGAAATCTATTTAATTGAAAGAAAGAAGAACTAACAACTAACCTTTAATCTATGATAAGCAAATTGTTCTCTAACCTATCAAGGCAAAAGACTATATATCCTACAACAACAATAAAACTATATTCTAATCTATGAAAGCAAGAAACTATATCTTCTTATCTACAAAAGAAAGAAACTATCTTTTGATCTACGAAAGCAAGAAACTATCTTTTAACCTATGAAAACTCAAATATAGTGTTGGTGGTTGTGTGAATGTCTCCGGTGTCATATGATATCTCGATGGCACTTGACAACAAAGAATAATTCAAGCGGTATAAGATCTACACTGATCTCGATAGAAAAGTGAAAGGTATGGATTAAACAATCCAATCAGAACTTAGCCATTACGAAAACAATGTTAATTACCTTGCATATTCATGTGACTATTAACCATCAACAATATAATGAGATTATAATTGTACTTCTATGCTATGTAATAAAAACTCATAATTAAATTCAATCATTAACTAAGAATTGGAATTGCAATCTAATTCTAGGAAAGAAGTTGCATAAAGTCAAACTATGTTATATCTATCTTAACAATTCAAAGTGCAAGAAAGAAAATGCTTAAAAACATAAATTAAAACATGGTTATAGCATATAGCAAGTAAACTAATAAGTAAATGAATTAACAACTAGTTAAATGAAATCTAAACAACAATTAACTAGGCAATCTACAAATAAAGACTGAAACTAACCCTATCCATCCACTGAATCCTTGTTAAAGAGAACATAAACTAAAACTCTGTTCTACTCTGTTTTAAACTTGAAAAAACATAAATAAAACACAATCTAACATTTAATGGCACACAGGGTTAGTGTATGAGTTTGAAAACTCATTCATAATTATAAAATCAATTCATATTAACAAAAACCTTCATACTAACCTGCAAAAGAGAATTAAAACAGTTAAACTATAACAACAAATTATATGACAAAAGAAAAATAACAATGCAAATGAGATAAAAGACATCTAAGATATGAAATGCATAAATAACACATAGAACAGTTACCAAACTATTGGTGGGCCCCCCAACAAGTCGTGGTCACTTCTCAAATGCACACCACGAGCTCAGCAAAATGATTTCACCATTAAAACTTGAAAAATGCAGTCTTATATAATTTTGGCAATTGAAAAATGCAAAAACAGAGGAAAATGTTTTTATCTCTATCCTTTACTTTGTCTACTGCTCCTTAGCTATTGTATGACCACCACAATGGTATTTATAAGATTTAGAGACCAAGTGGTCAACCACAGGAGGGTTGAACCACTTCTAAAAACAACAAATCGCATTAATCGTGCCCTAACTGTTGAAATAGAGCGAACCAATAATCGCCATGCTCAACAACGTAAACTGAGTTGTCAAGAGTTCAGTAGCTGGAGGGGATAAGAACAAACAAAACCCATGTTCCCGATTCGCCCATCAATGGATGCCAATACCATAACCTCCAATTCACCCACTATTTTTGTGTAGGATGCAGTGCTGGACGCAGTGTCGGATCGGGTACCGGATCGAGTGCTGGAAGGAGTACCAGACTGAGTGTCATAAGTATAAATGTGATGTGTTTTTGCCCTATAACAACAGAAAACGTGAATCAGATCCTTGTAAGCATAAAAACATGATGAATTATACTCAATATTATCATTAAACATGAATCATACGTACCCAGTGTAGATCATACCGTTTTAGCATAAAATTCTTCAAAACGATCCTTAAAAACATGAATAACACATATGTACATTCAGAAAAAAGTGTCTAATGATTGTCATAAATTGATCATATCTCGGGCCCAACAGTTAGCTCGAGCTCTAAATTGAAAAAGTGGGTTGTTGGGCCCGTAGGACTGAAGAAGCGGGTTTTCAGGCCCGTGATCATTCTCTCCAGGTGAGAGAATTGTTGGGAATTTATTTTTTCTAAGGTGCTAAATTGTAGCTACAGGGATTAGAGACTTCCTATTTGTATTATTGTTGAAGCCTCGGAGGGGAAGTGGGACAGTCGAAGGAATGTTGAGTAGAGAAGGGGCACACTTCCTGGGATGCGACAGACATGTAGGGAATGAGAGACTGTAGGTTGTTAGTTTGAGTAGGCACCTATTTTTGAGTTTATATGATGTTAAAGAGACCTTAGCTTGGGTTAGAAACACTTTACCCTGGTGGAATTTATCCCTAGCTTGGGGGTGACCCACTGTTGAGAGTTATGAGAAGTGTGGTCTAACGTTGGGAGGAACGTGGAAGGTCTTCATGTAGTTGGTGTTTATTTCTTGAGATAGGTGTCATTCATGTGCTTATTTCAATTACCATGTGTGTGCAATTATAAGTTTTTGTCATGGAATCTTTGTTGTTAAATTCTATATATGAATTAATATTGTTGCATGCATGTTGTTATTATTTCCGCTTAACTCTGTTCATATGCGGAATTTATTATTTAATTTAATGGTATCAGAATTCGTAATCTCGTGTGGCGTGGCCCAGCTCGGGGCTAGGAACGTTTCAAGATATTTTTTTTTAAGTCCCTAATAATGGGGATGTTACAAATTGGTATCAAAATTGATAATGAGATATTTTTAAGTGGCATAGCCCAGTTGGTGGTTGGGTATGTTACAAAGTGGTATCAGAGCACAACTTTCAACACTGAGCCTGCATGGGCCATTTAGCAAAGTGAAAAAGTGAAATTATAGAGTTTGCAATCGAACTGTTTGACAAATTTTTAGGAAGAATTCGTTTGCAAATTGTTTGACAAAAATGTTTACAGTATTTCTTTAGGAAATCGGGAGCATGCGGGTGAAATTGGGCAATTTTTGTTGTTAAAATTCCTTGGGAATTTGGGAAATTTGGTCCAAGGATGAGTTTTTCTTGATTCTAATCTTTGTCTGAGAAAATTCAGACATGTGATTGGTCACATTTGAAGTCAACTTAAGGCTATGGTTGACTGATTGAAATTGGTTAAATAAATTCCCCAACTTGCAAAGGAATTGAAGAAACTTTCATGCCGAAAATGTCGACCGACTATGCACCCAAGTAATTGGTGGATCTAGAGGTTGAATTTGTGTTTAGTGGAGTGAAATTGAATAAATTTAATGGTTGCAGAGTGACCATGGTTAAATGGAATGAAATTGAGAAAAAGCCCCAATTTCCTGCAGCTAATTAATGGCAAATTCAAAGTGAAAGACTCAAATTTGAAAAACAATGAAAAAATGTTTGTGTACGAGGATTAATTTGCTTGTATTGAGATCAGTTACAGAGCTCTAATGATGAACCAAGACGGAATTTCATTTTTGGGCGAATTTGATCATTTTTTGAATATTGGAAAATAGTTTAAATTGGAAAAATTTTGGTACTGTCTTCGTACGTTGATGTCAGCATGACATGGGGGGGGGGGGGGGGGGGAANGGTAAATGTCAGTTGACGTGGAGGTAGGTGATGTGTACTACCATGGTGGGAGGTACACATAGGCAAGGAGATGAAAATAATCTAAGTGTGGGATTTATGCTTTCGTGAGTCCGCAAGTCTGTGAGTCCACGACTCCGCGAATCCGAAGAAGCGAAAAAATGGCTAAGTGTTGGGACTTATTATGAGACTGTGTGTCCACAAAGATGGAAAAATGGCTAAGTGTTGAGACTTATGATGAGTTCATGAGTCCGCAAGTCTGAAAAAGTAAAAAAATGGCTAAGTGTTGGGACTTATTATGAGTTCATGAGTCTACGAAGACGGAAAAATGGCTAAGTGTTGAGACTTATGATGAGTCTGTGAGTCCGCAAGTTTGAAGAAGTGGAAAAATGGCTAAGTGTTGGGACTTATTATGATTCCATGAGCCCGTGAAGATGAAAAAATGGCTAAGTGTTGAGACTTATGATGAGTTTGTGAGTTCGCAAGTCCGCGAGTTTGAAGAAGTGAAAAAATGGCTAAGTGTTGGGACTTATTATGAGTCCATGAGTCTGTGAAGATAGGAAAATGGCTAAGTGTTGAGACTTATGATGAGTCTATGACTCCACGAGTCCAAAGAAGTGGAAAAATGGCTAAGTTTTGGGACTTATTATGAGTTTGTGAGTCCGCAAAGATGGAATAATGGCTAAGTGTTGAGACTTATGATGAGTTTGTGAGTCCACAAGTCTGCGAGTCCGAAGAAGTGGAAAAATGGATAAGTGTTGGGACTTGTTATGAGTTTGTGAGTCTGCGAAGACGGGAAAATGGTTAAGTGTTGAGACTTATGATGATTTTGTGAGTCTACGAGTCCAAAGAAGTGGAAAAATGGCTAAGTGTTGGGACTTATTATGATTTCATGAGTCCGCAAAGACGAAAAAATGGCAAAGTGTTGAGACTTATGATGAATCTGTGAGTCTACAAGTCCGCAAATCCAAAGAAGTGGAAAAATGCTTAAGTGTTGAGACTTTTCATATGGACTTATGAAAGAAAGGTTACAAGACCGTGAGTCTATGAGTCCATGAATCCGAAGAAGTGGAAGAATGGTAAAGTGTTTAGAATTTTCGAATGGACTTATGAAAGAAAGGTTACAAGACTGTCAGTCTGTGAGTCCGCGAGTCCGAAGAAGTGGAAAAATCATTAATTGTTGAGACTTTTTAGACGGACTTATGACATAAAGGTTACAAGACCATGAGTCTATGAGTCCGCAAGTCTGAGAGTCTATGAGTCCACTTAGATGAAAACTAATCTAAGTGTTAGAGTTATGCTTTCGTGAGTCCGCGAGTCTGTGACTCCACATAGACAAAAATAATCTAAGTATTGAGCAGGGTGGACTTATGAAAGGAAGAAGTAAGAACTTGGGAGTCCACGAGTCTGAGAATCTGCAAGTCCGAGTGTCCATGAGTCCGAGAATCCACGAGTTCGAGATTCCGCATAGATGAAAAATAATCTAAGTGTCAGAGTTATGTTTTCGTGAGTCCGCGAGTCCGCAAAGATGAAAATGGTAAAGTATGGGAACTCTTTGGACAAACTTATGAAATGGAGATTTATTCTTTCATGAGTCCACAAATCCGTGAGTCTGAATAGAAGGAAATAATATAAGTATTGAGAAAGGGAATATTCCCATGGAAGTAACCCTCAGAGAAATTTTAGCCTTGTAGTTGAAGAAGAGTTGTAGGAAAGGGTGGAAAATATTTACAGCACATATGGAAGAGACACCTAAAGGTAAGGTACCAAATATTGAATATTATGCAGTCCTACAAGAGTTTGTAGATGTATTCAAGGAAATACTAAGATTTCCACCCAAGAGAGATATTGACTTCTCAATCAATCTGGTGTCGAGAGCAGCTCTAGTGTCTAAGACTCCTTACAGGATGAGTACACCAGAGCTTATGGAATTGCAAATGCAACTGGAAGAAATTCTAAAAAAGGGGTACATATGCCCAAGTGTGTCACCTTGGGGTGCCCCAATATTATTTGTGAAGAAAAAAGATGGAACTTTGAGACTTTGCATAGACTTCAGGCAATTGAACAAGGTTACTATGAAGAACAAGTATCCTTTGCCTAGGATAGATGACCTCTTTGATCAGCTAAAAAATGCAAAAATATTCTCCAAGATTAATCTCAGGTCAAGTTATCATCAAGTAAGAATTAGAGAATAAGACATCAGCAAGACTTCCTTCAAAACAAGGTATGGCCATTATGAGTTCACAGTGGTTCCATTTGGATTTTCAAATGCACTAGTTGTCTTTTTGTGTCTCGTTAATGGTATATTCATGAATTACTTGGATAAGTTCGTCATTGTCTTCTTGGATGATATTTTGATATATTATAAGTCCGAAGAAGAGCATGAACAACACTTAAGAATGGTGTTACAGGTAATGAGGGAGCATCATTAGTATGCCAAATTGAGCAAGTGCTCATTCTACCAGAAGCAAATTCATTATTTAGGCCATATCATTTAAGAGGAAGGAATAGCAGTGGATCCAAAAGAGATAAGGGTCATTGAATAATGGCTAACACCAAGGAATGTCTCAGAGGTGAGGTCATTCATGGGCCTTGTAGGTTACTATAGGATATTTAATAAAGGATTCTCAAAGATTGCACACCCAATCACTTCCTTGCAAAAGAAAGGTGTGAAGTTTGAGTGGACATTGGATTGTGAAAGGAGTTTCCAACACTTGAAGCAATTATTAACAAGTGCTCCAATACTAAGGATTCTTGATCCAAATGAAAATTTCATCGTATGCATTGATGCATGTAAATAAGGACTGGGTGGAGTCCTCAGTCAAAATGGGTATGTGGTGTGCTAAGAATCAAGGAAGTTGAAGGAGCATGAAAGGAACTATGATACTCATGATTTGGAGTTGGAAGCCATAGTGCATGCCTTGAATATGTGGAGGCACTACCTCATGGGAAAAATATTTGAGTTAAGGAAAGACCATAGTGGTCTAAAATACTTCTTTGGACAACAAACTCTAAATGTTAGGCAAAGCGGGTGGTTAGATTTTCTCAGTGAATATGATTTTGATATAAAACATATCAAAGGTAAAGAGAACAATGTGATTGATGCACTCAGTAGGAGGGTGCATGAGATGCATCCTACAGTTATTAGCATGTACCAATCAGATTTGAAAGATAGAATTTTAGAAGCTGCAAAATCATATTTGCAGTACATGGACATAAGGACAAATTTACAGCAAGGTGTTTTGCAACAGAAAAGTGAAAAATACAAGTTGGAAAAGGGTGACATTCTCATGTGTAGGGGCATAATTTATGTGTCAAATTCTCAAGAATTTAAAAACCTGATTTTAAAAGAAATGCACAATGTGCCTTATGTTGGACACTTGGGCTACCAGAAAATCATTTTCATTGTTAAGATCCAATACTACTAGTCAGGGATGAAGAAAGAGGTTGTTGATTTTATTGCCAAGTGTTTGGAATGTCAAAAAGTCAAGGTTAAGCACATATACCCAGGTGGTATTCTACAACCATTACCCATTCCTGAGTAGAAGTGGGAAGTTATAACAAAGTATTTCATGACCAAGCTACCTAGAACAACCAAGCAACATGATTCCATCATGTTGGTGGTGGACAAGCTTACTAAAGCTGCCCACTTTATTCCAATAAAGCTCACTCATAACGCAATCAACATTGTTGATATTTATATGAGGGAAATTGCTGGACTGCATGGTATACCCAAAACCATTGTGACTAACAGAGACCCAAAATTTACCTCAATTTTTTGGAAAGGATTTGGAACCAATATAAACTTTAGCATGGCATATTCTACAGAGTCGGATGGGAAAACATAAAGAATAAATCAAGTGATTAAAGATATGTTGAGGATGTATGTGATGGATAAACCATCCAAATGGGAGGAATACTTGGATTTGGTGGAATTTTATTATAACAATGGGTATCAAGAATCCTTAAAGATGAGCCCATTTGAAGCTCTATATGGAAGAAAGTGCAACACACCGGTAAGCTCGGACAACCCAAAGCTCTAGACTGGTCAAAGCTTCCTGGAAGTCTTGTCCATGGACTGTAAAGTCATCCATGTATACTTCCACGCAATCATTGGTCAAGTCAGAGAAAATGGCTAGGATATCCCTTTGAAAAGTGGCTGGGGCATTGCAAAGTCCAAAAGGGAGCACCCTATAAGCATAGGTACCCCATGGGCAGGTGAAAGTGGTCTTCTCTTGGTCTTCGGGTGCTATTTGTATTTGGTTATAACCACTAAACCCATCCAGGAATGAAAAATACTTCTTTCCGGACAAGGTATCCAACACCTGATCAATAAATGGTAAGGGAAAATAATCCCTATGGGTGGCTTTGTTCAACTCTCGGAAGTCTACACATATTCTCCACTTACCATTTTTCTTGGGAACTATGACAAGTGGAGATACCCATTGACTATCTAAAATGGGGTATATGAGATTGGCTTGAAGGAGTTTTTGCAATTCCTCTTTTACAATATCTTTAAGGGATGGATTCATCCTTCGCTGAGGTTGTCTAACTGGTTTGATTTGGTCATTAATGTAGATATGATGTGTGCATGTGTCAGGGTGAATGTCTTTCATGTCTGCATAATCTCATGCAAAGGCATCAAATTTTCTTTGGAGAATTTCAATTACTTGAATCTTTTGTTCTGGTTCCAAACTAGAGTTGATATACAAAGGTTTTCCTGGGCTAATCTCAACAAGTTCAGTAGTGTCTTCCTTCTCTGAGGAAGCTGGTGATAAAGTATATAATTGAGTGATATTAAGGTATGTGTGCCATTGGATATAGTCATCTCACCATATTGATAGCTGATAAAGGCATCTGTTGTGGCCAGCCAAGGGCGGCCAAGAACCACAGGGTGTCCTAGTTTGGAGGATGATTTAGAATAGATGACTAAAAAGTCTATTGGATATTCCCAAGAAGCTAGAGTGACTGTGACATCATCTAGACTTCCTGCAGGGCTAATGGCTGACTTATCTGTCAACTCTATCATGGTTTGGTTTGGCCTTAACTGGTTGATTTGGAGCTTTTGCATAGTGTCAAAAGGCATTACATTAATTGTTGCACCCAAATCAATAAGTGTGTTTGGTAGAGAAATACCATTAATTTCAACAGTGACTATTGGGTTTCCAGGGTCATTATATTTGTATGGCATTTCAGAAATAAATTCAGATAATTGTCCCACCACCTGAACAAGGGGAGGTTCCTTCTTCTTCCTTCCTAGTTTCTTAATGCAAAGATCCCTTATGAGTTTTGCATATATGGGGATATCCTTAATGGCTTGCAACAGAGGTATTTTTATACATACATTTCGTAATTCATCCTCTATATCTCTGTGCAAGGGTGGGTCAGGTTTCTTCATTGATAGTCTTTTGGGGTAGGGTGGGAGATTAACTTGTTGAGGTACTCGTACAGACTGAGAAGTGATTGGAATAGGAGGTGAGGTCTCTTCTTCTACAGGGGTGGTTTGAGTGTTTTCTTCCTCAGAATGATTATCATTTTCTTCCTGAATTATTACTGCAGGATTTGATTGGTTTACAACTTTCCCCAATCCTAGTTGAATTTCATAGGTGGGAAAGGTTTGAACTTCTGTATTTTTCACCGGGTGGGTGGTTCGATTATTGGGGTTAGGGATTGGTTGGGCAAGGATTGTTGTTGGTTTCGGAGGGTTGTGGGCAGCTTGGTTTTGCTGTAGATTGGCATTTATAGGTGGTTGTTGCTGGTGGTTAGGGTTCAAGGGGGTTGTAAATTGTTGTTGTATAGGAGGTGGGAGTAAATCTTGCAATTGTGGTGGGTTGAATCCAGGTAGTAATTGGGAAATGTTTACATGGTACTGTGGATATGTAGGGTAAGAGGGATTTCCATACACAGGTCCCCTCCAAACTCGTTGCCAAGTTTGAGTTTGAGCTTGCTGAGGTGTCCATTGTGGATATGTCATTGGGGAAGGACCCCATTGTTGTTGCTGATATTGTGCATTAGGGTCATAAAATGTATTGGAGTTTTGGGCTCTCCAAGGTCTTCTGGAAGGGTATGGTTGTTCTTGTGAGACTCCTCCTCCCCTATACATGGCTTGTTGCTCAAGCAAAGTCAGACACTCAAATGTGGGGTGTTCTAGTGTACACAGGCCACAGATTTCTATGACATTTAATGGGCATTCCTTATCACTGTGCTTCTTTCGACATCTATGAAAAAATATTGCTAAAGCAACCTCTTATTCTTGTTTCTTTTTCAGTTTTAGAGTATCTAACTGGTTACTGATTGTGCTCAAGATGTCTGTTTTAAATTTTTCCAATAAGTTTCCTAACTCAGTTCTGGTGACAGTCCTTGAGCTTTGTTTTGTATTTCTGCTAAAAGAATCTCTTGGTCCTTTGCCTATTTTAGATTGTCCTCTTGAGTATCTTCTATTTTGGTGTACATCTCCTGAACTCAACAAGTTTAAAACTTCTATGCAGTCATGTCTAAGACCTTTCAAGAATACAATTCTTACTACAACTGGGTCTGTGGTGAATAGTTTTGATTTCTGATAATTGTATAAGAACCTTTCTAAGTAATCTTTAGGGCTTTCATCTTTTGTTTGCTACATTTTAAAAATGTCGTTTTTAGCATTATCCTTACAATAGTCTTGGTATTTCCATAAAAATGTGTCTTTCATCTGATCCCAAGAGAGGATTGTATTTTCTCCTAAGCTCATGAACCATCTTAAGGCTGAATCTTTCATTGTAGTAGGAAAGAGCTTAAGTTTGTGGGCATCGTCTGAGTAGTTATAGCTTCTACATAATATGTCAAACTCAAATAAAAATAAATCTGGATCTTCACTTGACATACCTCTGAAAGTGGGTAACGATGATAGTGTTATATTTTTCATGCTGATGTTTCTGGAAATATCCAAGATTGGAAACCCAAAAGTCTCAGTCTCTATGGTTGCATTTCCTTCTTCTTCTGTCATTCCACTAATAGATGGTTCAGAAACTAGATTTTTTGTGTCTTCTAAATATTCAACAGATTCACATTATGCCCGCCCCAATGTTGATTTTTACATTTTAGGTTCTCCTTCTAGAGCCTCGTTGGCTCCACTTGAATTTTCTCCTGGTGGAATTTTTTCTGCACCAGTGTCAGTTGGATTAGTGGGGGGGTTGTTTTTGAATCTTTAGAGCTTACAAATCTACCCTTTTTATCTCTATATCTATGCATAAAATGGAAATTTGATTCTTAACTGAATTGAAATCCTAATTCTATCTAGAAGGTAAGAAGGCAACTTGGCTTCAGAGAACCCCACTCTAGTAGTTGTGTGGCTCTTCACTCACATCTTAAATGTTTTATCCTCCTCCCTCAAGCAACCTTTAAAAGCATTCAAAATTTATGCAAACAATCTAAGCTACAAATTGCTTCCTACCATTTACAACTCCTCGATAACGATGCCAAAATGTTGTGCTACTTATATGTTTACTATAATGCACTCATTAATTATCAATCCAGGATTCGTAATCAATAGAGTTGCAAGACACCAATAAGAAAGGTAATTCTAATGTCAAGAGTATAGAACTATTCTAGATTATGTATGCTGGAAACAAAACAAACTAGCAAACTGAAACACACTTGGTTGTCTTTCATAGAGAGGCTATCTACTCCATTATGGCACATGCAAGTATGAGATGGAGTTCTTTTGAAAGATCAACTCTGCTATCTGACCCATAAAATTAACTATGCAACCACACTTCTGAAAGGGAAATCACACATCAATCATCAAGACATAGCATGAGTAGTTCAACAATCAATATACTGAGTATGTTGTGGTTCACAATGTGTTGTTGTGAACTTCACTAGTTCTCCTTCAAATATGTTTGACTACTTCTGCCAACATTCATGTCCATGAAACAAAATCAAATTCATAAAAACAAAGAATATGCAAAAACAGAGTGAGTAAAGATCTCTAAGCAATCATATAATTGAAATCCTAGTCTAAACTATACTGCTATCATCTGAAAGAATTAAAGCTTCATCTAATCTAACATTTACACTATTGAAATCAAATGTTAATGCTAATCTACAAATACGCTGACCTTTGTTGGGTGGTGGGCCCTTGCCGCTTCAACAGGTCAGTGACTGGATTCTATAGTAAGCTTGCTTTCAACCCACACATTACTCTTACTCAAACTTCAAAACATAGAATCAAACTATGCTAGCAACTCAACTCACATTCAATCATAGACGATCAAGACATGGAGATAAATGGCATCCTTCTATTAATATTCACCCATAATATGTTATGCAATATGTAACGTTGCTTCACATGTTGTATTATGCTAACTCTTCACTACCTCCACCATCCTTTACATGACTATTTAAACAGTCTTAGTCGTGAAACACAAGGAGGTGAAATCGTTTGCAAATCAGTCAATTGTTAAATTTAATTATTTGGTTACATATTTTAAGCTTCATCCTCATGACACGCAGTACATGAGGATGAAGCAACAACAAACTATCCTAACATAGTCTTGCTAAAACATTTATGATTCAATAAAAATCCAACAATTGTATTGGGCACGATCTGGAGCTAAACTTGGTACATTCGACTTTCTGTATTGGTACCGGATCATGACAGGTAGATGGTACCTGATCCGAACAGTGCACAAATGGTTGGTGCCAGATCATGACAGTCTACGACCATTGGTACCGAATCGCGACAGGTGAGATTCGGTACCGAATATTAATAGAAGGTGCGCTTGGTACTGGATAGCTGAGCTGGTATAGGAAGGTTGGACTTATCTAGAGGTCAAAGATTATACATGGCAAATTGAACCATTAGTACATGGAACATTTAATCTCCTAGCTCAATAAACCACAAAAATGCATGAATTAATTATACTTTACCTTATGACCTTATCAATGGATAATGGTAGTGTTCTTTGTCATTTACCCAAGCTTAGGTAATCCAAAAAGGTATATATGAGGAGTATAATAGGGTGTGGGGATGTCAATTTAGAGGCTCAACATGCATACTGTGTGTTCAGACTTACAGAGCTAAGTGCAAGTAATTGTAAGACGCTTTGTGTAGATAGATTGTGTAAGGATTTGTGCCTTGACCAAATTCAAGGAAGGAGGATCTGGCGAGGTGCACGCAGATATTCTATCGTTTGTGGAGTTTGTTATCCTCATTTTTGGTTATCAAGATGATGACATGATAATGACATGGTGATAGAAGATCTAGCTCTTCTTTAAGATCATTTTCATGAAGAAAGTTACACTTGTCAATCTCTCAAAATCACTCTTTTGGAGACAGTACGCAGGCT
>ML805021.1:67926-82469 GCA_009831015.1 Picea engelmannii | reverse complement strand
AGTACATCATCCTTCTTCTCTTGTCCATTCAATACTTTAGAACTAGGGAAAGAGTAGTATTCTGTCACTGTTTGTTCCAGATCCAGGTGGATCTGGGGAGATCGGTTCGTGTCCGCACTTACGGATTTATCCTAAAACAGAGTTGGCTCTGTGGCTTTGTGCATAGGAGAAGAAAAATGTAGGAAGCTTGAAGACTAATAAGGAAGAAGACGAGTTGGTGGGCGTAGCCCCACACTAGGGTGAACCACGTATATCCTGTGTTTATGTGATTTGTGAAATGTTGTTCATATTGTTTATGTATTTATCTGATTAGTGCAATATTCTTGATGTATGATAGATAGATCTATGGATTCTTAGTGCTTATGTATGAGGAATTCTAGATATGATTTGATGCTATGTGCTAAATGATTATAGGTGCTTAATCTTGATTATTATTGCGTTGATATGTAATAAGGATTAACCTGCGATGTGAATAAGGTTTAATAACTAATGCATGTTATTGCCTAAGTGCTATGTTAAGTGTTGTAATCATAGATCTGTGTCCCATATCGGTTGTAGACACTTGATTCCTACAACCCCCCCTGCCTCTACCTCGGGTGAGACTTCATCTGCTTCGCAGGTGTTGCCGAAAGGGCCGGTATTTAGGGTTTTTTTCGTGCATTGTTGAAGAGTTGAACCCTAGGTCTACCCCTATGCCAACATATGGCTTTGGGAAGCCCCTCGACTCTCCTCCATCACCAATGACCTCCTATTTGTGCCAAAACGTCCCTTAAATGGGTGACATCCATATGAATTAAGTTTTTTCTTATGTGCAAAAGTGAATTTTTAATTAATTGTTTAATATTAATTTGTTAAGGGGGAAAGATTAGGGTTTTTGACCCCTATTCTTGTGGTTTACCCCTAAATATGTGGACAAATCACCTTGGTGACATCTTGTATAAATAAGAGATCATAAGATCTCATTTTAACATGACTCTCCCTCTTGTGAGAAGACTTGGTCTAAAATTTTCGCTATCTTTGGAAAATTGTCTATGTTGGCTCTTGTTTATGGTTATCTCTTGATGTAATGGTTGATGGAAGTGATGTGATATCCTTGGAAGGATTCTCTCTTGCTATTGTGGTGGATTATCTTAGCATTTTCCCTTGAATTGGTATAGTCTTTACTTTCATGCTATCATTTGTTTCAAGTCAAGGTTATTGTGATAGGATCTAGGTGGGAAGTATAAATGAATACACCCCCACCATAGTCTTCATCATTTTATGCTTCATGTTATTGGTTAAAAAAGGGTTTGCTAAGAGAAGTATATGGGTATACACCCTCTTAGCTTAAACCCTAGATATAGAAAATCGCCTTGGGGAGTAAGAGGGTTTACACCCCTAAGGAGGTATCTTCTATAGCTTTGTCTTTGCATGACCCCATTAACCCAATTATTAAGAGAACTAGTCATTTATTATTGCATTGGAGATATAAAAATATTTCCTTGGGAAACATGATTTTTGCGAATTATAAATCTATCTCTTTTGGAAAGTTTTCTTTGAGCACTTGGCTCTCTTGCCTCATTGAGGCATCCTCTTTCTCCCAAAAGTTTGTTTGTTGCACTAAATTGTTTCCTATAGCCATAAGGTTGCAGAAAATCCTAACCCTAGACCATTAATATCTCACAAACTAACCTTAAAATGTTGATATTATGGTAGTTGCGAGAGGTATTAACCTCTACGTATAACCTTTGACAAGTCTAGAATATTCTGGGAAGCAAGAGAAACTCTAGAAGGTTAGGAAATAACCTTAGAATACAATTCGACCCAAGATAATAATTCATATTAAATTATTATCCTCCAAAAGTATAAGTCGACCTAGTTAGGTCACTTGGAGGACTATAAATAAGAGGGATCTAGAGCTCATTTGTCACACTCACTCTCATAACTACATAAGGACAAGTGGTGTGCATGATTGGAGGAGAGATGCAGTTGCTTCAGTGGTGACTTTATCTTTGGTTATGGTTGGACTTTCTGCTTGGTTATGGTTTGGACTTTCAACTTAGTACGCTAGCTTTGAGAGAGACGTACAATACCTTGGTTGGATATTGGTTCTAGGGTTTTCTTTCATAATCATTCAGGTTTTCAAGGTTAAGGTACTCAGGGGTGGCCTTTGTGCCTATGGTTGGGTGACAATAATGCTATATTATCTATGGTGAAAACGAGCACACCTATTATTCTAACATAAGAAACCCCCCAAACTTCACTCACCTAATCTACTAATTAGGGCACACTTTTTAGGTTAATTTGAGGCACATTTTGAGGGTTGATTTTGTTGTTGTACACCTTCGAATGCTACCACCATAAGGCTGATAATTTACTGCAGAAAATCACTTCATAACAACCCTCTTATTTTCTCTCAAAGTATTTCACATAATTCATAGTCAATTGTTATTTTTTCTTTGACGTATGTTAACTAGTCTTGTGTTCACTTTATGTTGATTTAGATAACTTTATTTGATGATATAAATTAGTTACTAATTGTTGTTATTAGGGAAAACAAGCTTCAGTTTCTTGTCCACTTGATTATATTGCAACATATGCTTGTTTTTCTTGTGTCTCGGGATGGTATTCACACTTGGTGGGTCACTCGACCTACTTGGAAACTTTTGGACCTTCTCAATACCTCATTGTTCGACAACATAGGTATTCCAACAGAGGACGGACACCTTCAGTAAAAAATCACACAACCAGATCATAGATAAACACACTGATGTTTTGACGTGGTAAAAACCCTATGGGGAAACATCCACGACCCCAACCAATGCGACCATTTGGATAAGTTTATTAATGAAAAATAAAAAGATTACAGATAGATTTTACAAGAGAGTTTCTTACAATCGATCATTGGCAAATGTCCCTCCATTCTCTTTAAATAGAGATCATGGAACAATCGGTTGTTAAGCCATAGATCAATGGTCATTAAGATCAAGGAGAATATGAACCATCAGATCACTCTATGTCGGGAAGATATCATGACCATCGAATTTCCTAACTAAAAATGCATACTAATGCATACTAAATAAACACACTAAGAAACACACTTTTACCTAATGACACATTAGACCAAGTAGATCTTAACTAACTCCTTAGTGTCTAAATATCCTAACATCCCCCCTTAAGAACAACTTGGGATATGATTGAAGGATTTACAATAGTGGAACAATAGGAGAAGGAAGGAGGCATTATAGCCTATCCCCCCTTAATGAAAACTTCCTAAACTCCTAACATAGATTGAAGTTTGGAAAACTTCGCTTCTGTAAGAAACTTTGTGAAAATGTATGCAACTTGATCTTTTGTAGGGAAAAAGAGCACTTTAATAACTTGATCATGAATGCTATTTATGATGAAGTGCATGTGTAGATCGATGTGCTTGCTGCACTGATGTTGAACTAGGTCTTTGGTGAGCTTGATGGCACTATGATTTTCACACCAAAGTCTAGTCGAATGTTGTTGCTGGAATCCAAACTATGAAAGAATATGTCGAAGCCACAAATCTTCCTGACAAGCATTTACCGTTGCTTGGTACTCTGCTTCTGTTGAAGAAAGTGCAATAGCCTATTGTTTCTTATAGGCCCAAGTGACAGGTCCTGAACCAAGGCTGAAAACATAACCCTCAATAGACTTTCGATCATCAGGGTCACTAGCCCAATCTAAATCAGTGAAACCAACCAATAAAGGAGTCCCCCCTAAACTGTAATGTATCCCAAACTGAATTGTACCACAGGCATAGTGAAGTATCCTTTTAGCTTCTTTCCAGTGGCTTTCATGGGGTGTTTTCATATACCAATCAACAAGACCAACAATAAAGGAAATATCAGGACGAGTATGAGTCAAGTATAAGAGGCTAACAACTAACTGACGGTACATGGTGGAATCAAATTCGGGAGAAGTACAAGTGGCAGTAAGATTGACTCCAAACTGGAAGAGAGAAGGGGTTGGTTTACAATCGCCCATGTAAAAGCGATGAAGAAGTTCAAAAGCATACTTAGATTGGGAAAGAAAGATTCCTCCATTGGTTTGCAAAACTTGGAGGCCAAGGAAATAGTGCAAAAAACCTAAGTTTGTCATTTCAAATTTCTTCTTTAGGCTGGTTTTCACATGGTTTAAAATTTTTGAGTCACTACTAGTAAGGATAAGTTCATCAACATAAAGGGAAAGGATTATTAGATGGCTTCCTACTTTCTTGGTATAGACATTAGGATCATAATGACATCTAGAGAATCCGGTGCCAATAAGAAAGTTTTGCATTTTGGCATACCAAGCTCGGGGAGCTTGCTTAAGACCATAAAGAAATTTCTTAAGGTGGAAAACAAGGATAGAGTCATTCTGGACATATCCAGGAGGTTGTTCCATGTAGATTACTTCTTGAAAATACCTGTGCAAGAAGGAGGATTTAACATCCATCAGATGGACCTCCCATTTATGCGAGGCAACAAGGGAAAGAACAAGGCAGATGGAATTCATTTTGGCTACAGGGGAAAATGTTTCATTATAGTCAATTCCTTCAACTTGGAAAAATCCTTTGGAAACTAATCGAGCCTCGTGTCTTTAAACACTTCCATCTAGTGCATACTTAGTTTTGTAGACCCATTTACATCTGAAATTTGGAAGAGGTACAAGATCCCAAGTATCGTTTTCTAGTAAAGAACGATACTCTTCATTCATTGTTGTATCCCAATCTGGATGACCTAAAGCTTCTACAAATGTCTTTGGATCAGGAGTCTCTGAAACTTGAGCCAAAAGAGAAGAGACTCGCTCGAACTGTGAACATGTTCGACGATGATCTGAAGGATCACCGACAAGACCACCAACTACTTCTTGTGTTGAACGGACCCATCTAGGAAGCAATGGAACCAGTGATGGTTCAGGTTCAAAGGACTCATCTGGAGTAAGGTGAGCAGGCAAAGGTGGATTTTCATCCTCACAGTTATCATCTGAAGAAGAAACCAGAATAGGAAAAAAACAAGGCACAAACATTGAATATGGATCGCAAGCCAAAGAAGGCACAATCGTCGAATTAGGCTAGCAGGCCAAGATATTTTCATCAAATTTAACATCTCTTCTGATAATAATTTCATTACAATGTGGTTGAACAAGTCTATAACCTTTGACATCTTCAGAATAACCAACAAATATACACTTATCACTTTTAGTCTGCAATGCTTTCATTTTCTCATCAGGAATGTCAGCCCATGCTATACTACCAAATACACAGAAGTGACTTACATCTGGTTTAAATTTAGTCCAAGATTCTTCCAATGTTATATTTTTAAGATCCTTTGTGGGAGTGCGATTTACTATGTAATTTGCACATTTGATTGCTTTCACCCAATACTTTAGACTTAATCCCTTAGATTGGACCATACAATTAGCCATTTATTTTAAAGTGTGGTTCTTTCTCTTAGAAACACTATTTTGTTGTGGTGTATATGGAACAATGTGTTGCATTTGGATGCCATGTGTAGTGCAGTAACATGTAAAATTATTGCTCACATATTCGCCTCCATTATCTGTTCTTAACTTTTGAATTTGATATCCAGATTGCTTTTCTACAAGGGCCTTGTAGGGAAAAAAACTTTTCAAAAACTTTGTTCTTAAGTTTTAAGAAGTAAACCCATGTACGTTTGGAAAAGTCATCAATAAAAGTTAAAAAATAATTGCACCCAAAAAAAGAAGGAGAAGAAAGTGGACCACACAAATCACTGTGAACAAGCTGCAAAGGGCCCGAGGTGTGCCAAGAGGCACATTTATCAAAACTATCCCGATGATGTTTTCCGAGTACACAACTGACACAAACACCATCTCTTCATGAAACCGTAGGAAGGCTAGTCATCATCTGTTGATTACATAGTTTTTTCAATGATCGATAGTTTAGATGACCAAATCTCTCATGCCAAATTTTGCTCAAGTCATCGCTATGAGCAACAAAAACAGATGAAAAATATGATGACCCAAAGTTGTCAAACTTGTACAACTTGGTATTATCATCAGCAATTCCAGTTGCAAGAACATGCTTAGGATCTTTTAGATCCTTCATTACAACTTGGTGAGGTGAAAAATCTATGGTTTTACCTTCACCTGAATGAGTGATTTGATATACTGATAGAAGGTTACAAGAAAGAATTGGAACACATAATACATCATTGAAGTGACCATTATCTACTTGAACTGTTCTAGATCCTACAACACTAAGAGATCTATCATCACCAACAAATATTTTATTGGTGTTACATTCATTTAGAGCAGAAAATATGTCTTTATCCTTAGCCATATGATAAGATGCTCCATAATCAATAAGCCACTCATCAAAAGAAGAAGTATAAGTTGTATTGAAGGAGAAACCAGAAGCAAAAAGTGCATCCATGAGAAGAAGAAGTAGAATCAATATTGATGTTGTGTTTCTTCATTGTTGCTTCTAAAGTGTAATGTCCCCCACCTCTTGATGAACAGGGTTGAAGAGACTCACTGGTCTAGCTTTCCCCACTAAAATATATTCTCAGGTATATTGGGGACAAATTCAACCAGGAATCGTAATATTCTAAAGTTAAGTTGACTTTTTGGAAAAAAGGGTAACTCAACGAAGAAATAAAAAGAATGAGTTAGGTTAAGAGTTAACCCTAAGGTTAAAACTAACTCAATGGAGGAATAAATTGGAGCTATAAAGGAAAGGGTAGGGCGCACTCCTTATTCATTCTGGATTATTATCATTTTTTCATTGGAGCTCTTGAGCATAATCAATTTTGAGGGTTTTGAGTCTAAAACCCTAGAGATTAACTCAATGGTGAAATATCCCACCTTCCTTGATCCATGCTTGGTCCCATAGGTGAAATAATCCTCCCACACCATTCTACAGTGTTGTAGGTTAGTTCTACAAACATTCACCAGGTTAGGGCACAACCCAGGGGGGTTTCCAGCTAGGGGGTGCACCATCTTGGAGGTTTTAGTTCGAACTGGAGGAAGCAGGAGACATTTGGGAAATCTAGCACATGAGTTCTCTTTAGAGTGTCCCTAGCATCATTCCTGGTCTATTCCATAGGAGTTTATCCTTGCAGTTTATTTCTGTGAGCTTGGCACGCATTAAGGAGGAAGAGGACGCTCTATAGAAAGGTATTTCCAGTATTTGGAGGGTCAAATATTCGTATATTGGTTTGAGACTTCAGTATCATGGTATAAGTGGCCCGATCTATGATCTGATGAATTTTAGTAGCATTTGGAGGTTCCTATAGGGGAAAACGTACCCTCTTGATTTTATCAAACCGAGGAGGGCACAATCCAGTTTAGGGATTGGCCATTTGGAGGAGCAACATTGCTTAGATCAACTTGATATTGATTCCATGGGTTTCTAGTAGCTCAATCTACATTCTGAGCGATTTTTGGAGGATTTGGAGGTCAGGAGAGGGTAGGTCGAAACTTGAGGGTTTGGCAACATCCAGAGCAGGGCGCAACTCATCCAGTTGAGGAGGATTTGATAGTGCATTGATCAAGTTCTTCTATCTTCAATTAGATCTACTTGTTGGTGGCCTTTGGAGGCTTGGATCTCTTCTCTTACAGACTTTGGGAGGAATTCACCTTGTATTGTTCTTCTTATTGTATCGGTTAGAAGCCCATTTTGTTATTATTGGGGCTTTCTCCCAAATCTGTAGTTCTCTTGTATACGAGGACTTCTTACTATCTAAATAAAGGTTAGATTTGGAATTTTGATTCTCTACTGGTGTTCGTATATATCTTGTATTGTTTATTATTGTATGCTTCATATCTATTGGTCTATCAACATTGAATAATCCATGCACATCTTACATATACACCTGCAAACACATGAAAAACATAACAACAATAAATAGTTAGTGTTCTGAGCAAAAAACAGTTGGCTCAGGAACATTAGAGTGGTATCAGAGCTTTGATCCTCCCAACCAGTGGGGGTTAGTGCATGCAGAGGTTCAGTGGCATTTACATGGGTAGACATAGGAAGGAGATAGGTGAAGCAGAGGACGACATGGAAGGATCAGGTGAGGACAGTGAGCCACAGATTCTAGCAGGATTCTCTAAGAAGTTGCAACACTCCATAAACATGTCACAGAGCACCTTGGTACATAATCTATAGGAGAGCCAATAAACGATACATAGGGGACAGGTAGATATGAAAAAATATCCAAGAAATGTAAGTGAAATCCATGAGAGGGTATCACAACTCCTGATGTAGATGAATCATGGAGGAAAGGGTCCAGAAATTTATGCCAACAGAGAAGCTAGTGGATCTCATGGAGGGACTAGACAACATTAGGAGCACAACCCCCACTATCACACTAAGGGGCATAGCTATGGAGTATGTGCACCTCTAGGACAGACATACAACAGGTCCACTCCTAGATCCTATCTAGCTACATTCTTGGATACTCAATCGCAACATAACTATGAGGATGAGATTGAGGATAATTTTGAGCAGTATGTCAGGGAGTATCATGCCCTAAGTGTAGGGTTTCATAGATAGGTCACATAAGATCAATATTGTGTGATCAAATTTTGGGGCAAACCAAAATAGTATCTGAGGCCCAACTATGAACTAGAGTGTAGGGCAGAAAAAATATAGATCCCTTATTTTGATGGATCTGCTAAGGTGACAACACAAGCATGGGTGCATAAGTTGGATACCTACTTATAGCTTAATACCATGAGAGAGATGGATGCCATCAAAGTTTCCACCATGTATTTATATGGCAAGGCTCATGATTGGTGGTATCATGGGTTAACTGCATTAGGACACAATCAGATTACATATTACATAGAGTTCACACAGAGACTCATTGACATATTTGACCAGGGGGATCTAGAGATACCTTTTAGGGAGCTCACACAAATTAGACATATAGGATCACCAGAGGCTTACATAGAGGAGTTCTAGAGGCTGACAGTGATGGTATAGGATGCGTCTCAAGTGAGACTCGTGATTCTTTTCACAAAATGGTTGATGGAACCCTTGAGAGGTTGGGTCAAGGCCTTTAAGACTACCAACTTGCATGATGCCATCTGAAAGACCAAAGACTTGGGTTCAACAACTAAGACAAGATTCACCCCTAGACCTCCCAATCAAGGGGGTAGAGAGAAAATACCTCCTATTAACCAAGGGGATTTGACTGAGGAAGGGGCAGGATGGATGAGCCCACTAGGAGGGAGTTGAGGAGGAAGAATTTGTGTTTCACCTACAAGGAACCATGGGACCCAACACACAAGTGTATGGTTAAGGGAAAATCCCACTATATTGAGGTGATATCAGATGACGAGGATGAGGATTTCGGCCACATACAGAAAATGGAGGCCGAAACTCCAGGACAAATAGAAGAAGAGGATGCTAGTCACAACCTTGCAGCAGATGAGAAGGTAACCATTTCATCCATCAACGGGGTACCAAAATTCAACACCTTCAGTATGAGAGGGGTGTTATAGGGGATGAAGGTTTCAGTCCTCATTGATGGAGGCATCTCACACAACTTCATTGACTCAACATTACTGCAAAGAAGGCACATACTGACAGTAGAATTTGAGGGATTTTGTGTGGAGGTAGCAGGTGAGCGTACCATGCCTTGTGATACGTACATCCCAGGGATGCAACTCACCTTGGGAAGACATGATTCTGCACAATATTTCTATGCGACGGATATTCTAGACACCAACATCATCCTAGGAGTACAATGGCTTAGTACATTGGGGACAATCACCATAAATTACAAAACCATGTAAATGTCTTTCATAGAAGAAACAAGGAAGAAGGTGGTTCTCAGGGGTATGACATGAAACACACCAAGGGTGGTGACAACAAAGCACATGGAGGCCATCTTATAGAGAGAATACATTGGTTATGTAGTAGAATGCATAATTTCAGTCAGAGTGGACAAAAAATGGGAAACACACTATGCATCAGAGATCAAGAAGATCATGGATAGGCACAACAAGGTCTTTGAGCCTATACCACTAGGAGCACCACCAAATAGGGGGTTTGAGAACATCATAGAGTTAGAGGAGGGTGAAAAACTTATCATCACCACTCCTTACAGAAAACCCAATAAGTACAAGGATGAAATTGAAAAGGCAATCAAGGAATTGTTGGATATGGGACACATCAGGCCAAGCTCCAGTCCCTTTGCATCTTTAGTGGTGCTAGTGAAAAAGAAAGATGGAACAATGCGCATGTGAATTGACTACAGGGCCCTAAACAAGAAGACCATAAAAAATAGATATCCCATCCCACATATTGATGAGCTATTGGATGAGCTCCATGGGGAAGTTTATTTCACTAAGATTGACTGGCACTCCGACTATCATCAGATTAAAATGAGGGAGAAAGACATTTCCAATACTGCTTTCCGGTGTCACTATGGACATTATGAGTTTCTAGTCGTGCCTTTTGGGTTGACTAATGCACCATCCACCTTCCAATCGTGCATGAATCATGTGTTCAACAAGCATCTAAGGAAGTTCATATTAGTCTTCTTTGATGATTTACTGATCTACAACAAGACTTGGGAGGAGCACCTTCAACATGTGGAATAGATTCTGACTATCATGGAGGATATATCCTTATATGCAAAGGAGTATAAATGTGAATTTGGGATGACAAACTTCCTTTACTTAGGACACATTGTCGTAGTAAAGGGGGTACATGTACATTGGGAAAAGATGCAAGCCATCATCGACTGGCCCACACCAAAGACACTCACTGCATTGAAGTGGTTTTTGGGCATCTGCTTCTATTATAGGAGGTTTGTTAAAGGCCTTTCTCAACTTTGTGAACCTTTGAATGATTTGACCAATAAAGGGGCCTTCACATGGAACCCAGAAGCGTATACCACCTTTGAAAAAATGAAGAAGGTAATGAGTACATGCCCGATATTGACACTTCCAAATTTCACACAACCCTTCACAGATTTCATGTTCTCCCTTCCCCTTGTGTCCATTGGACTCTGTCTCTGCATTACCAACTCTGGTATTCTGGACTTCAACCTCCTTATCATGACTGGAGGCTCCCTCACCTTCTTCCATTTCCTCAATACACATCCCGCATTGATGTGCTTAAGCCCCTTAATTATGCAAAATGTGCAAGTGACCATTTTGTTAGAATTATGCATATGATAAACGAAATTTCTAAACCATACTACAGGTCTCTTTATTTTTTTTGTTCATGGAGATCATATCCCATTCTTCGAAAATAACAATGTCCTGTTATCCTTGGCTGACACATAATTTCATCCTGCGCAGGCGCTTCCTTCAAACCACCTTCCCAAGTTACCACGACTAGAAACTACTGCTAAATCCTTCCTTATCACTTTTCTATCTCGAAGACAACCAATTCGGCCCTTATCCATCCTTCCCTCAGCTCTCAATCTGCATATGACCATGGCCATGACACTGCGCTTAGCTGAAAAAATGCTTGTCCAGAGCTTCGGGACTTCAGAACTTTCAACCAGGACCAGATCAATGGTCCTCGTCCTCTTTCATGATCAACGATCGAGATCCACTTCGGAACTCTGCGCTTCGAGAGTCTGAACTTTCCTTGCTTGCCTCCTCCCAAAATGATTTTACTCAGAGTTCATGATCTGGTGATGGGTGTCCTCCAACAGATCAACGGTTGTGAATCGCTTTGGCTCTTCGAGATTCAGAAGTTTCAAACTTTCCTCCTGCACATTCTACCAGAGTGATTTTACCTGAAGTTGACGATACTTCGACGTGTCTTTTGGAATCAACGGTCGATATGTACTCCGACCTTCAGAATTTTTTGACCCAACGTAACCTGTCACATATTTCCCCCCTGGAGTGCCTAGTCTCTGGACTGCACGATATGTCGCCACATGGAGAAATACTGGAAGTGGACACGTGGTCCAATTAGGTGGGTGACACGTATCACGTCCTAGTTGACACTTCAATCATCTCCATGCTCAAAACTTACTGACATGTGGTACACATCCCATGTGTCCACATCATCCTCGGCGACGTCCACAAGCCACGTCACTTCTAAAATTTTAGGGGTCCACATCACCTCCTAGTGACATCATCGTGCCCCATTACTTTGGCTCTTCAGGCTTTGGGACTTTGAGAGTTTCCACACTAGCACACTTCCAATTCTCCCGAACTCCGATTTCCCAAACTGACCAAACTGTCGCCATGTGTCTCCCTTATCGAATGACCCATATTAACCTTGAACTTCAGGACTTCGGAGGTTACCGTTGTAAGGATCAATGATTGCAATTCCTTTGGGCCTTCGGACTTCAGAAGACTCAAACCTCAAAATTTTTTTCGAAATGTTCTTATTTGAAGATCGTGATCTACTGACACGTGTCTCCCATAGATCGACAACTATGATTTCTTTAGGTCTCTAGATTTTGGAAATCTCAACCCTCAAACTTCATTTTTCTCCAAAGTGCACGGATTTCTACCATGTTTCCTCCTGGATCAGATGGTTGTGTTATCCCCGATATCTAGGGATAACTAGGAGATCATGTCTCGAGGCCCACAGGTCCTAGACATGGAGTACTGAGAGCAGGATTGACCTGAGCATGGCCATGGAGGGCCCATCCTTCTTCTTCTTTGTCAGACTCGTCCTATTAGCAGCACCATCTTCCATCACCATCGGTTTGGACTTGCATCGGAGAGGACTCTTTCTCCATGAGGTAATTGGTCCAAGGTATCATGGTATGTGTCATGTTTGATCATTATAACTTTCTTATATATGCATTAGGTTCCTATCATTTTTGATAACTACTTGGATCTTACACTAATCCACTTGACCATTGTTGGGGTGATTAATGGGGTAACTTAGCAAGCTTGCATTCATGGGTTTGGGTTAGCCACCAAAGGGGATTTGCAGAGCCATCGTCCGCTCCTGCCATTCTATCATTTTACATCTTATCTCCCACACATCTAGCTCATTCCCCTAGTCTGGCCATTAGGATGACCTTTTGGGGGTTACACTTTGTCCTGTGGGAAGAAGGGGCTAAAGGCCCAGGGGGTAAAAGCAGCTGGTAAAAGATAAAATCCATAAGAAATAAAACCTAGAGATGCTTCGTCCAGGGATCCCTGAGAAGGCAATAAAAGGCCTCTCGATAAGAAACTAAAGGGACCCTAAGAAAAATAATAAAACAAGACCTAACCAAGAAGATGGGAGGTCTCATCACGAGTCGACCCATTATGTTCATAGGTATCCAGCGGTATGACATTGCCATTATTTGGTCACCACGCCAGGGCAATGACCTTTGGTTGCATGGCCAAGGGAAAGGGGGTCTCATCACGAGCCAGCCTTATCATTTATGTGAATATACTAGTGGGTAACATTGTCAGCTCTAGTCACCACGCCAAGGCAGTGTCCTCTGGTCAGACCTTGAAATAAAAAAGAAAAGCAATAAATGAAAAATGAAGGCAATAAAAGGGCTTGGAAAAAGTGCATCCATGACGGGTACAACTCACCTCCTACAGAGGCACCCACGAACAACACCTGCCCCTGGTCTTACTATGACTGGACATCCCTAGACCATATCACCTCATAAACATGGCTTGAATGATCCTCTAAGGAAAATTTCCTTTTCTTGTGGGTGTCAACCCAATAGGTTGTTCTGTTGGTTTCTTAAGCTTTGTATAGTAGATATGTGTAATGTCATTGAGCTCTTAGATGATATATTAGGGATTTCATGCATGTATTTGATAAATTTAATGATGAAATATGATTGACATTGCTATGATCCCGAGGACTGATGAGCCCATGGAGGGCGTAGTCTTTGATGTGCAGGACCATACCCGACGAACATGTACCAATGGATCGGTACACATGGGGACATGATTAGCTTGGGCCTCCATGGGGCTGAAGAGCCCATCAGGTGGTTGCTAGGATGGCAGAGACAGGACAACGTTGTGATGAGCCAATGCACGAGAAGGAAGAAGGAAATCCTACCCAGGACACTTTGGCAGAGCCCGGCCTAGGGGGAATCACCCACTGCAGATGGGACGATTGCTTTTGATGGACAGGACATCACCCGAGGCAGCTGGACGTTTTTCTGGAGCGTGTGGCAGTGTGCTAGGCTCATTTGGCACATGTGGCAGCTTGGAGGAGCCCTAGAAGGGCCAACGTTCTGCTTCCTGGATGTTGAGATTGCCCAAAAAGTGCCAAAGTCTCCCTCAGAGGGGCCTGACGTCCCCTTTTTGAGCTAATATTGTGACATTTTTAGCATTTAATGTAAAAAACAGTGTAATATTGTTAGTCAACCTTGTCGGTTGTTTTTAATGACCTATTTTCTAATTAAAGGTCATTTGGATGATATAAATAGAGGACGTTGAGCCTCATTTTGAACATAACACAACTCACTCTCTTGTGAGAGAATATTTTTAGTCTTTGTCTTGGTATTATTGCTCTTGGAAGTGAGGCGCAACTCTTGTGGAGGATCATTCTTGGCATTTTTATGGTGTTTTCTATCATTGGAAGGTTTACAACTAGGGTTTGATAAGCTCTTCATGATTTGTAAGTG
>ML805021.1:47998-67407 GCA_009831015.1 Picea engelmannii | reverse complement strand
TTTGACTTTTAGGGTTTGAAGGGCCTTGCTCTTGCAACACTTTTCACCCTTAGATTTATGTTTTGAAGCTAGCCGTTTTGCCAAGGATATTTAAGGAAAGAGGGAGGAGCATGAGGCCTTGCCTAAGCAACACCGGAATGAGCTTCCTCCCCTTAGGGTTTTGACTCTAGGGCCCTGCAATTGCAACACCATAGAGCCTAACTCTCTTGTCCTTAGATTTAGATTCTCCCGAGACCTTGCCCTTACTTTTGACTCCATAATACCCTAAGGCACTGGTCTAATTCTCCAACGTTGAGGTTGTTGTGCCAAAACAAAACTTTCAAAACTCTCAAACTTAAAACCCTAACTAACCCTAACGTCTAACTAACCCTAGATCAAAGATGACATCATGCCTTATTTGAGCCTTTGGTTGATTAAAAACATTGTGGCTTAGTCGTCTAATTGATAGACATTGATGTATTGATAGTTTTCATTGGCTAGATAACAAAACGTTCACCTCTTTGTCTGCCAAACTAACCGTAAAGAAAAGCTGACGTCACCTCTAGTATACTTGACGCAACAACTTTGTTATATGTGAGCATTTAATGATATTTAATGCATTTGAGTTAATTTGAGGATTAATATTTATTATCGGATGTTATATCATTCTGTATTTATTGAGAAGTAATATTATAAGCCATAGTCATTATTGCAATCATTGACTTCGTCAATAATTACTGCTATTTATGCTCATGAATATTAAATGTTGATAGTCATAAATCTATGAAGTACTAACCACTATTTGCATGCATTAGTTTTTATTGTTTCCTTGTCTCGCAAACAGGTGCCTATTCTGTGGAATACCTTCTTGGCGGTAATCTGTGAAAGGGAAAACTTACCTTGATCCTTTAACCCTTTGCCTTTTCAAAGCCCCAGATTACCAGGGACATCTCTCTTGGGTTTAGCCACCCTAAATAGAAAGAGCCCCCCATCGAGGTGACAGTGGGTGGGGAAGCTCCTATTACGCCAGTTTGACCATTACCCTTCAGCTTTTTTGACTTAAACTACAAACTGAGCGATAACATTTTGGCGTCGTTGTCGGGGAACACTGAGTCAATCTTCCTCAATGACAAATCTTTTTGTAAGCCTTGCCTCTAGATGCCTTATTCTTACAATATTACCTGGAGACTCCACTAGACCTTTTTCACCCTATTCTTTGGTAGTTTTAGGAAAACTATCTTGCGACTCCACTAATTTTCTTAGGGTGCCACATTACCTTCTGTGATATTCTCAAATTATGGGATCATGGCATACTGGGAACAAATGTATCCAAGTATTGATTTCATAAGTTTTCAAGGATACCCAAATTACTTTGATAATAAATGGTTAGACAACTCTCCAATGTTTTTGGGGCTCCCAGCTCCTCACATAGTAAATTTTTTGGAGCATTTGAGAAAAATAAAGTTGGGAGGAGAGGATGCTCTTGTAAAGTTGTTTTTGCTCACCCTGCCATCCTACTTACAAAAACGTTTTAAGAGTTGTTGCAAGGACAGGGGTATATCATCTTTCATACACCTCATCAATAAGTTTATTGAACTTACTAAGCCAGATTGCCAAACGTATGAAGATGTCCTTCAAAACCTCATAGTAACCTTACACCACAAAGGATTCACCACTGAGATTGTAGAAGATATCAGAAGGGCTTATCATGATCAATACCAAGAATCCTCTGATATAAGAGACAAGGTTTATGAAGACCATTATCAACCCCTTGAAGAGGAGCAAGACCTCTCCCATAATCCAATAGAATGCGATGAAGATATAACCAGAAACGTGAATTATGAAGCTCCAGTGATCGCTCCTTAGTCTAATGAAGCTCTCCAAGATCCTGTCACTCCTGCACAAGATGAAGAGAATGAGGTAAGTCATTTTGATTATTTTGATGATACCTTGTTCCTCTATGTCTCAAGACTGAATATGTAGAGGCAGATCTTCCACCTGATGATGCTATCCAAATAATTGAAGCTCTTGCACAGGAAGGATTAAGCGAGGTACATTGTTCCCCCTTCCAAGTTTTAAATGATTCTTTGCCTTATGACATAGAGAGTGGAGAAGTATTGGATGTTTTGACTCCTCCATGTTATGATACTAATACTGACATAGCTGATTTCGACGAGTTCATACATGTTGGGAGACGTAAATGGGATGCATGTAGTTATGATACAGATCCCATCTATGACGTAAAAGGTCATCTTCGGACGTTGCCCTTGCAATTACCACAACAGGTTACTTTTGACCAGTGGCAACAAGGAGATGAGGTTTTTACCCATACCATCCAAAGGACCAAGGATGACCCAGTACCCTATGATTTTTGTTCATACCTTGAGGACTTTGATGACTGTTCTTCTGAGCATTTGGACTTATTTTGTGAAGATGATTGTCAATCACCTATCTGCTCAGATTTTGATACAAGTGAGAACATTGTTTGCCTAAGAAAAGTCTCTCATGGCTCTTCACTCCAGCCACCTGTTGTTACTTTACCGTGCCTGTCCATTAAAGGTGTGCTTGGAAAGTATATTTTTAATGTTGAGTTTCCCTTTAGGCAAACCCTGAGCTCCAAGGGTTGGTTGGGTACTGTGTGTTTCAGTCAGTTTTTCAACTTTCCCTTTTTAGTTTTCTAGTCGTCTGCTAGACCTTTGTCGATCCCTTCTTTGACTTCAGGGCGTGAGGATGCCCTAGGTAGCCAATTTGCCAGCCCTTTAAGTTATTTTTCTAAACCTTGCTCTCCTCATGACCCCTTATTGAAGTGGATTAAGTACTTTCCTCAGAGATGGACTTGGTAGGATTTTATCCCTCCCACCCATCTCCATGAGTTAGATTCTGACCTTTCCGATGATATGATATACATTGTAACTCATGACATTTTTGTGCTTGACTTATCACTGTTTTGGTTTATGATGAAGCCCAAAGGCAGGTATCGAGGAACGTTGTTGGGTTGGTTTCACTGGCTGTTTGACTACACCAACATGCAGCCAGCAGGTAAGTACATGTAAGAGTTTTGTTTTCTATCTGCATTTATGATTACCTTATGTATATATGCTATATTTTGCGGGGTGGCAACACCACCCCACCTTTGTCGCTGATGCTTTCTTGTCAAGTATGAGAAGGTATGCAGATTTATGCCAGAGATGTTGAGGTTCTCATGCGCTCTATGGTGAGCACATGTCCCCGAGTTGGAGCCAGATGTTATCCCCGATATCTAGGGATAACTAGGAGATCATGTCTCGAGGCCCACAGGTCCTAGACATGGAGTACCGAGAGCAAGATTGACCTGAGCATGGCCATGGAGGGCCCATCCTTCTTCTTCTTCATCAGACTCGTCCTATTAGTAGTAGCAGCTTCCATCACCATCAGTTTGGACTTGCATCGGAGAGGACTCTTTCTCCATGAGGTAATTGGTCCAAGGTATCATGGTATGTGTCATGTTTGATCATTATAACTTTCTTATATATGCATTAGGTTCCTATCATTTCTGATAACTGCTTGGATCTTACACTAATCCACTTGACCATTGTTGGGGTGATTAATGGGGTAACTTAGCAAGCTTGCATTCATGGGTTTAGGTTAGCCACCAAAGGGCATTTGCAGAGCCATCGTCTGCTCCTGCCATTCTATCATTTTACATATTATCTCCCACACATCCATCCCATTCCCCTAGTCCAGCCATTAGGATGAACTTTTGGGGGTTACACTTTGTCCTGTGGGAAGAAGGGGCTAAAGGCCCAGGGGGTAAAAGCAGCTGGTAAAAGATAAAATCCATAAGAAATAAAACCTAGAGATGCTTCGCCTAGGGATCCCCGAGAAGGCAATAAAAGGCCTCTCGATAAGAAACTAAAGGGACCCTAAGAAAAATAATAAAACAAGACCTAATCAAGAGGATGGGAGGTCTCATCACGAGCCGACCCATTATGTTCATCGAAATCCAGCAGTATGGCATTGCCATTATCTGGTCACCACTCCAGGGCAATGACCTTTGGTTGCATGGCCAAGGGAAAGGGGGTCTCATCATGAGCCAGCCTTATCATTTCTGTGAATATACCAGTGGGTAACACTGTCAACTCTGGTCACCATGCAAAGGCAGTGTCCTCTGGTCAGACCTTGAAATAAAAAAGAAAAGCAATAAATGAAAAATGAAGGCAATAAAAGGGCTTGGAAAAAGTGCATCCATGATGGGTACATCTCACCTCCTACAGAGGCACCCACGGACAACACCTGCCCCTAGTCTTACTATGACTGGACATCCCTAGACCGTATCACCTCATAAACATGGCTTGAATGATCCTCTGAGGAAACTTTCCTTTTCTTGTGGGTGTCAGCCCAATAGGTTGTTTTGTTGGTTTCTTCAGCTTTGTATAGTAGATATGTGTAATGTCTTTGAGCTTTGAGATGATATATTAGGTATTTCATGCATGTATTTGATAAATTTAATGATGAAATATGATTGACATTGCCATGATCTCGAGGACTGATGAGCCCATGGAGGGAATAGTCTTTGATGTGCAGGACCATACCCGATGGATAGGTACCAATGGACCGGTACACATGGGGACATGATTAGCCCGGGCGTCCATGGGGCTAAAGATCCCATCAGGTGGTTGCTGGGATGGCAGAGATAGGACAACATTGTGATGAGCCAATGCATGAGAAGGAAGAAGGACGTCCTACCCAGGACACTTTGGCAGAGCCCGGCCTAGGGGGAATCACCCACTGCAGATGGGACGATTGCTTTTGATGGACAGGACATCACCCGAGGTAGCTGGACGTTTTTCTGGAGCGTGTGGCAGTGTGCTAGGCTCATTTGGCACATGTGGCAGCTTGGAGGATCCCTAGAAGGGACAATGTTCTGCTTCCTGGATGCTGAGCTTGCCCAAAAAGGGCAAACATCTCCCTCAGAGGGGCCTGACGTCTCCTTTTTGAGCTCACATTGTGACATTTTTAGCATTTAATGTAAAAAACAGTGTAATATTGTTAGTCAACCTTGTCGGCTGTTTTTAATGACCTATTTTCTAATTAAAGGTCATTTGGATGATATAAATAGAGGACGTTGAGCCTCATTTTGAACATAACACAACTCACTCTCTTGTGAGAGAAGATTTTTATTCTTTGTCTTGGTATTATTTCTCTTGGAAGGGAGGCGCAACTCTTGTGGAGGATCATTCTTGGCATTTTTATGGTGTTTTCCATCATTGGAAGGTTTACAACTAGGGTTTGATAAGCTCTTCATGATTTGTAAGTGTATTTCTCATGCAAAACTTCTTAATTGAATGGTTGTAGGTTAAATCTCTTGCATTTATTGTTACATTGTTATTATTTTGCTTAATCATTGAAACCCTAGGTAGCAAGCACACAAGTAGGTCCTTACTATATGTCCCCATGATTGAGAACTTGTTTTAGCCATTGATTAAGGAGGATATAGCCTAGCCATTGCTACACTAATTCCCCTTTTTCTGAGTTAGCTTTTGAGCATAATTTGAAGAAAGAAGATGTCCTAGGCCTAGTTAATTCTACACCTAGGGTTTTGACTTTTAGGGTTTGAAGGGCCTTTCTCTTGCAACACTTTTCACCCTTAGATTTATGTTTTGAAGCTAGCCGTTTTGCCAAGGATATTTAAGGAAAGAGGGAGGAGCATGAGGCCTTGCCTAAGCAACACCAGAATGAGCCTCCTCCCCTTAGGGTTTTGACTCTAGGGCCCTGCCATTGCAACACCATAGAGCCTAACTCTCTTGTCCTTAGATTTAGATTATCCCGAGACCTTTCCCTTACTTTTGACTCCATAATACCCTAAGGCACTGGTCTAATTCTCCAACGTTGAGGTTGTTGTGCCAAAACAAAACTTTCAAAACTCTCAAACTTAAAACCCTAACTAACCCTAATGTCTAACTAACCCTAGATCAAAGATGACGTCATGCCTTATTTGAGCCTTTGGTTGATTAAAAACATTGTGGCTTAGTCATCAAATTGATAGACATTGATGTATTGATAGTTTTCATTGGCTAGATAACAAAACGTTCACCTCTTTGTCTGCTAAACTAATCGTAAAGAAAAGATGACGTCACCTCTAGTATACTTGATGTAACAAATTTGTTATATGTGAGCATTTAATGATATTTAATGCATTTGAGTTAATTTGAGGATTAATCTTTATTATCGGATGCTATATCATTCTGTATTTATTGAGAAGTAATATTATAAGCCATAGTCATTATTGGAATCATTGACTTCGTCAATAATTACTACTATTTATGCTCATGAATATTAAATGTTGATAGTCATAAATCTATGAAGTACTAACCACTATTTGCATGCATTAGTTTTTATTGTTGCCTTGTCTCGCAAACATGTGCCTATTCTGTGGAATACCTTCTTTTGACTATCTTCTTGGCGGTAATCTATGAAAGGGAAAACTTACCTTGATCCTTTAACCCTTTTCCTTTTCAAAACCCCAGATTACTAGGGACGTCTCCCTTGGGTTTAGCCACCCTAAATAGAAAGAGCCCCCCATCGAGGTGACAGTGGGTGCGGAAGCTCCTGTTACGCCAGTTTGACCATCACCCTTCAGCTTTTTTGACTTAAACTACAAACTGAGCGATAACAGGCTGCAATTCACTTCAGATCTCTGGGGTCCGAAAATCTCAATTCTCAATTTATCCTTGCTCGCCTTTTCCCGGAGTTCTTTCACCTGGAGCACATGATCGATTGAAGTGTGTCCTCCTACATATCAACAGTCCCCAGCTACTTCTGCTCTTCGGAGGTTCGTCGCTCGAGTACTAATAGGTCACATCACTACATGCCTTCCAATTTGTGAGGGCACACATTGACGGTTTGGAGTAACCCACTTTTCTCCCCGCAATTATCCTGATGATGATGTAACCCCTTGGTGAAACTGTGGTTTGGATTGCGGAACCGCTTTGGGAAATTATCTCCTGTGCAAATTGGTTCCCCGCAATGCCTCATGTTCGTTGATCTCTCTCTCCAATGGGATCTGACGGTTGGGACCTTAACCCTTTCTTACTTTTCATCGAATGACCCCTGTTCACCTGTCCTCTGATCCAATGATCCCTGGTGATCTAACTCTTGCGTAGATTTTGTAACACCATTCCTCCTGAGATTTTCAACTTCACAGTCAGAATTTGATCTCAACCACGAGACTCTGACCAACAAACCTGACCCATACTGGCATGGTGTTTCAACCAGAAGCTCTGATACCAATCTGTAACATCCCCAACCACCCACAGGCCAGGGTATGCTACCTTCAAGCCCACCATTGGACTTCGTACTCTTACTGGTACTTTCTTATTTAATAAGGACGCATAAGATAAAATATTTAATGACATGCACAACAATATCCAACAAGCATGCATAATCTAAGATTTAGTTAAATGATAATTAAAATACACAACAAAATACATTCATACACAGATAATAATATCACAACAAAGAGCACTTATATTTATAAAAAGGTGACACCAGCTGGCTGCAGACCAAGAACGTTCCACCCAACCGTAGACACCACTGCTCCAAATCTCAATAGTAGTGTCACCCCCAAGCCATGGCTATGAATCCATAAGGACAGTTCCAGAGTGTGCTTGGGTTCCCAAACCAATCATCTCTCAAGATCTCACAGGTTTCCCAACACCCACAACAATCCAAGTACCCAAGTCTCTTCTACCCAGCCTGTACCACCTGAGAGAATGGACCTCCACCTTTTTCTACCATGCAGTCCCTCAGGAAATTCTTCTGCTTTATCCAGGGCCTCCAACACAACTAGTCCAGAATCTCAATGTTGGAACTCTTAGGAATCGCAGTTGTGAGAAAAACAGGGTACAATCCAATGCATCTCAAACATGCCCCAAGTCATGGCTAGATTTCACTAGCGACCATTACAACCAACTATCCCGTGGCTAATCTTTAGCAGTTTCATTCCCTTTACCAAGCCAATATGCAGGGAGGATGGATCGATGAATGGCTAAGTGAGTGCATGAAAGTGCATGAGGGAAATGAATGAATGTATAGGAAAACCAACGAACAAGCCATCGGTCGAACCCCCCCATCAGACTAGAGGTGGGTTTAAGTAACTTCATGGGGAATAAAGAACCTCCTGGCCTTCTCCAAGAAGCTCACATAACCGATCCCCTCCCTTAGGCAAAAAGGGTAATTAACATAAGAATAAACACTTAGCCCCTCAAGCCCCCTCTCTTGTGGAATCATAGCCCCATATAACTCTAGTCCTTGTCTGTCTAAAAGCCAATGATGTATTTATTATTAATAATTATCAAAACATTACATTTCTTGGGCATAATGGCCCTTTGATAATTGTTTGGGCACTCAAGCCTCTCAGCATTGTAACAATACATTATTTAAAAATGGGGGTTCGAAATTCGGGGTGTTACAAAAGGCCCACCTCTTGGTAGAATATTCGAAGAAAAAATTTGCTTGTGAGATCATGGATGGGTAGGTGGTAAATGACAATTTCAGGATTATGGATGACATCATCTATTACAAGGGCCGAATTTTCTTGGTTCCCGAATCAGCCTTCAAGGCCAAGTTTTTATAGGAATGCCATGATTCACCAGTAGCAGGGCACCAAGGGATCGTCAAGACATACAGACATGTACGAGAGAGGTTTGCTTGGAAGGGTCTAAAAGAATATGTGATGAACCACATCAAGGAGTGCAACACTTGCCAGGCCAACAAAGATGAACACTCACCCAATTGGACTACTACAACCACTTCCCATTCCAGAGCAGAAGTGGGAGAGAATATCCATGGATTTCATCACAGGGTTTCCCAAGGTACAGGTAAAGGACTGCATTTTTGTAGTAGTGGACAGGTTGGCGAAGTTTTCACACTTTTTTTCCATTGCCACAGATTTCAATGCAACACATGTTGCGGACCTTTTCTTCTGAGAAGTTTTCATATTGCATGGGTTGCCCAAAACCATAGTGAGTGATCGAGATAGCAGGTTCATGAACACTTTTTGGGAGGATCTCTTCAGACTAGTAGGTACGACCTTGACACGTAGTACTAGTTATCACCCACATATGGATGGTCAGACAAAGATAGTCAACAAATGGGTTGAAAGCTACCTCAGAAACTATGTGGCAGGACAACAAAAGGCATGGGTCAAATGGATTCACTTGGGGGAATAGTGTTACAACACCACTCACCATATGTCCATTGGTATGCCTCCATTCAGGGCCTTATATAGTTATGACCCTCTCTCCTTTACAGAGATTGCTTTCGGTAACAGCAAGGATCCCATGGTTCAGTACTGGATTTAGCAGAGTCAGGACATCCTCGGGGAATTGAAGGATCACCTACAAAGGGCACATAATCAACAGAAGGTACATGCAAACAAGCACAGATTTGAGCACACCTTTGAGGTTGAAGACTTGGTTTATTTGAGGCTCTAGCTGTACCGACAAGAATCGATCAAGAGAAGTGGTGCAAAAAAACTCCAAACCTATTTCTTTGGTCCATACAGAGTCAGCAGGAGGGTAGGGTTCGTAGCTTATGAGTTGGATCTACCCCAGGGAAAAAAAATACAGAATGTCTTTCATGTTTCCTATTTGAAGAGGGCCATTGGCAAGCACATCATTCCCATGGAGGAATTGTCACCCATGGATGAAGAAGGATAATTGGTACCGATACCAGGGGAGATACTAGAAGTTAGGGAGAGGAAGCTAAGAAAAAGGAGCATCAAAGAATATTTTGTTAAGTGGAAGAACCTACTTGTGGAGGATGCCACATAGGAAGGAGAGCATTTGATTCAGGAGACAGGTTTAGAATTGTTTGTGGGGAAGGAATTTCTAGCAGGGGAGACTGTAATGTCCCCCACCTCTTGATGAAGAGGGTTGGAGAGACTCGGTGTTCTAGCTTTCCCCACTAGACTATAGTATTGGGTATATTGGGGACAAAGTCAACCAGGAATCATAATATTCTAAAGTTAAGTTGACTTTATGGAAAAGGGTAATTCAACGAAGAAATATAAATGATGTGTTAGGTTAAGAGTTAACCCTAAGGGTAAAACTAACTTAATGGAGGAATATATTGGAGCTATAAAGGAAAGGGAAGGGCACACTCCTTATTCATTTTGGATTATTATCATTTTTGCATTGGAGCTCTTGAGCACAATCAATTTTGAGGGTTTTGAGTCTAAATCCCTAGATATCAACTTGGTGGTGAAATATCCAACCTTCATTGATCTAGGCTTGGTCCCGGAGGTGAAATAATCCTCACACACCATTCTACAGTGTTGCAGGTTGGTTCTATAAGCATTCACCAGGTTAGGGCGCAACCCAGGGGGGTTTCCAGCTAGGGGGGACACCATCTTGGAGGTTTTAGTTTGATCTAGAGGAAGCATGAGGCATTTGGGAAATCTAGCACCTGGGTTCTCTTCAGAGGGTCCTTGACATCATTCCTAGTCTATTCCAGAGGAGTTTATCCTTGCAGTTTATTTCTGTGAGCTTGGCACACATTAAGGAGGAAGAGGACATTTTGCAGAAAGGTATTTTCAATATTTGGAGGGTCAAATCTTCATATATTGGTTTGAGACTTAAGTATCATCGTAGTAGTGGACCGATCTATGATCTGACGAAGTTTGGTAGCATTTGGAGGTTCCTAGAGGGGAAAACGTACCCTCTTGACTTTATCAAACCAGGGAGGGTGCAATCTGATTTAGGGATTGGCCATTTCGAGGAGCAACATTTCTCATATCAACTTGAAATTGATTCCAGGGGTTTCTAGCAGCCTGATCTACATTCTGAGCGAGTTTTGGAGGATTTGGAGGTCATGAGAGGGTAGGTCGAAACCTGAGGGTTTGACAGCATCTAGAGCAGGGTGCAACTCATCCAGTTGAGGAGGATTTGACAGTGCATTGATCAGGTTCTTCTATCTTCAGTCATATCTACTTGTTGGTGGCCTTTGGAGGCTTGGATCTCTTCTCTTACAACCTTTGGGAGACATTCACCTTGTATTGTTTTTCTTATTGTATCAGCTAGAAGCCCATTTTGTTATTATTGGGGCTTTCTCCCATATCTGCAGTTCTCTTGTATACGAGGACCTTACTATCTAAATAAAGGTCAGATCTGACATTTTGATTCTCTATTGGTGTTCTTATATCTCTTGTATTGTTTATGATTTTATGCTTCATATCTATTGGTATATCAACAATGAATAATCCATGCACATCTTACGGATACACCTGCAAACACATGAACAACAGTAAACAATTAGTGCTCTGAGAAAAACATTTTTGGCTCAAGAACATTACATAGAACTTCCATCTTCTTGAAACATTTGGACTCATCATGACCATATTTATTGCAAAAGTTGCAATGTCTGTCAATATTCTTATTTTTATATTTTTCTCATTTGTCATCATTAAAAGTTGAAGTTGTCTGAGTGGGTGTGGGACCCTTATGTTGTTTGTTGTTGTAGCGAGGATGTTGCTTCTTGGGATTCTTGGGTTTATCTTTTTGCTGGGTGACTAAGGCTTTCTTGGAGGTACCTGTAGTGCCGATCACTCCAAGTTGTACAAGCTTATCTTCCTCTCTAAACAAAGCAGGACAAAATGACTCAAGAGTGGGTTTTTTATAAGCTTTCCCTAGAGCCTCTCTCATGGCATAAAAGGTAGATACAAACACAGAGTATGTACTACCTAGCTTAGAAAGAATAAGATAGATGCAACACTCTTCCTTCATTTTTATCTCACATTCTTCACATAAAGTTCTGAGTGTTTTAAACTTAGATAGACAGCCTTCAAGGCAAGAAAAATCACTTGGACTTAAGGTGAGTACTTGATTTTCTAACTGTTGTGCTCGAATAATATTGAGTTTACCAAACACAGATTCAATCTTTTCCCAAGCTTCATTGGGGTTATCAATTTCTTTAAGGTGGAACCTTAAATTAGGAGAGATGGACATTCTGATTAGTCCATGTGCTTCGTCACTCCTATTATCCCATTTGACTTTCCTATCAACATCAATGGGCTATTTTTATTTTCTCAAGGTAATCTGATACAAGCCTTTACTTCTTAATAAATCCTCCATATGAGATTTCCATTGGAAGTAGTTGGTGCTAGTAAGAAAAAGATTATTGGAATAATCCATATTAAATATGTAGATAATATGGATTTAAAAACTGAAACTGATGATATGGATTGAAAGATCTCAAAAAATTATGCAGTTTAAAAAATGACGACACTAAAAACGAACTTCAGATGTGAAAGTTATGCCCTTTAAAAAAAAACATAAACGATAACCAAATGACCACGTGATAGTGTAAGTTGATTTATGAAGTGACCCACTTTTATAAAGAGAAGTGGGGATCACTTTTACAATGAAGTTACTTTATAAAATAAAAGCTGCATGCAAAATAAATAACTCTAAAATAAAATATTAAAGCTACTTAGAGTGATGCACTTTTATACTTGAAGTGAAATACACTTTACAATTTGAACATGAACTTTTTAAAAAAAATAACAAAAAGAGAACTTGAACTCAACACTTCTTACTTAATAAATAATTTTTTAACCAAATGGTCTAGCAAAACATATTGTATTGTTTAGCAAGAGGATTTTTGTTGTTGTTGTTGGAGAGCATGCTATTTTTTTTTTTCACACAAGAAAACAAAATTGGCTTCTCGATGACAACAAGGGTTAGATTTCGGTTAGCTTACCCGAAAGATGCATATTTTCCTATCTATTTTTGATTTGAAGAGATCGCACAGGGCGCGGGGCAAAGAGTATATGCAGATATAAAAGAGTAGCAACCCAGAAACAAATAATATAAAACCAAAATAATACTCTGCAAAAAAATTTAAAATGCGTATTCAGGCTTTATACCTTCGGATCTGACTGAAATGGTCGTATCTTGGGCAAATGAAAACATTTTCGAGTGAAACGAAAAGTGGTCCTAATTGAAATGAGATCTCTGGATGCAATGGAACAATCCTCTCAGCCCAAAAATGTACAGAAATAATAGAAAATGGAGATGAGACAACTCAACTTCACGATCTCGATCTATAACATGAGTGAGTCTTCAAACAGGCTCTGATACCATGTTTGACAACAAAGGTATTCCAACAGAGGATAAACACCTTCAGTAACCACTTGAACAACTAAATCAAATATCAACACACCGACCTTAATACATTGTGATAATCAAAGTTGTGTCAAGCTTCCAAAGAATCCAATATTTCATGATAGGTCAAAACACATCGAGATCAAATATCATTTCATTCGATACATGGTACAGAAGAGAACAATAAAGCTCCAGTACATATCCATAGATGAGAAAATTGCGGAAATTCTCACTAAACCTTTGTTTAAGGTGAAGTTTGTATACTTCAGAGACAAGCTTAACGTGATGCATAATGTCTCCCTTGTTGAGAGGGAGTGTTGATGTTTTTCTAGTTAGCAACATCGGACATACATTCTCTCTAATTAGTCATGATGATTTGACTAAGGGATAATGACACATTCACTCACGGGTCCATGCTAATTTGGCTAGTGGTGAATGACACAGGGGCAAACATTCTCCCATATTGGTCATGTTGATTTGACCAAGGGAGAATTATACATTTAATCATGGAGCCATGTTGATTTGGCTAGTGGTGAATTGCCAAGGGGTAATATTTATTCTATTAGTCATGTTGATTTGACGAGGAGTGAAAAAGACTCGAGATGCTCTCACATTGCCTGCTCCAGGATGGATTGATCTATTTTTTATAAGGAAGGTTTGACTTGTTTACAAGTATAGTCTAATGTTGAAGATGTAAGTTAAATATACCTCTTGTGATGAGGGGCTTCTCGGTGGATCTACTCAACATTAGAGCCCTATATTAATTAGACATGCATGTGAGGAGATGATACATCAAAAAGGTTCATGAATAATTTTTCTAGTGAAGAAGAAATGCCAAGAAGACAAGACAAACCATTAAAGAAACCCCAGAAAGCATTAAAGAAGATATTGAAAACAAAAGAACAAGTCGACCCCACAAGTAAATTAAGGGTGACTCAAATTGCATAAATAAAGGCTTGATCAATTCATTTGAGACATAACACAATCACTCTTCTCATTAAGTGCGTCTTAGCTAGTGACATACCAATGAAAATTACAAAGAGTAATTTTTGGAGATCTTTAGGTGGTTCACTATCTTTGAGGGATCTTCCTCATGGGCGGGCGAATTGTGCTAGGGTTTCTTCTTATTGATGGTGATGAACTTGGGTTGATTTCTTCTTAAGAAAAGTTGTTGGGTTTCTCCCAAGTTTGGGTTTCCCAAGATAAAATCTTGTGTCTACTGTGCATGACTATCTTTGTATGATTTTGGTGTTTTTGCTGCAATTTATTTTGGTTGAGATTTTCAATGTGTAATTATTCTATGAGTACAGTCACATAAAATTCTGTTTTGAAGTCATAAGGAAATAATTATCAAATCTGAAAATTGAAAATTCAACAGTGAACACCTTGAGTCAATTCATGGTGGAGCTGAGGCAAATGCATTGGATAGTAGCGAAACATGTTCTCAGCTACTTGAGAGGTACAACTGAGTATGTATTGAGGTATCTTGGAGGAGATGGAGTGGAGTTGCAAGGATATACAGACTCAAATTGGGAAAGGAGTGTAGTAGACAGAAAGAGCACCTAGAGGTGTTGCTTAAGCTTGGGATCAATAGTGATTACATGGTTCAACAGGAAGCAAACTTCTATAGCACTCAGTTCAACAGAGGAAAAGTATATGGCAATGAGTATGGATAGCTGTGAAACCATTTGGATTCACAAATTGCTTGCAGGTTTATTTGATCAGGAGTTGGAGCCTATGATGATATACTATGATAATCAGAGTTGTATCAAACTCTCAGAGAATCCAATATTCTATGACAGATCCAAGCATATTGAGATCATATACCACTTCATTCGAGATAGGATCCAAAAGGCGTAGTGAAGCTTCAGTATATTTCCACGTATGAGTAGGTAGCATATATTATGACCCAACCCTTGGTTAAAGGGGAATTTGTGTTCTTCAGAGACAAACTTGAAGTAGTGCAAAATATCATCCTCACTAAGAGGAAGTGTTGATGTTTGGTAGCATCAAATAGGTATTTTCGCATAGGTCTAAGAGTCTAGACATGTGGAAATTGTTTAAAGCCTTCTACCTTGAGACTTTTCTTTAATTAAATGAATTATTAAAGTAAAGTGTTTTTATTAATTAATTGAGTTATTAGCATTTAATTTTAGCGATGGATCTCAACTGAGGTGAAAAGTAATCTCAACGATCAATCATTTTGGAGATTAGGTTTAGGTCATAACTCAATATTATAAAATCAAGGCTAGGATGAAGGAGAAGACACTTGAAGAGACTTTACTGTAATGTCCCCCACCTCTTGATGAAGAGGTCTGAAAAGACTTAGTGGTCTAGTCATTCCCACTAGACCATAGTCTCATGCAGCATGGGGAAAGGTGAACTAACTCAATGTTATATTTTGAAGTTCACTTGGAAAAAGGTAAAAAGGGTAAAAGCTAACTCAATGAAGGTATAAAGCGCTTGAGGTTGAGTTAGGAGTTGAACCTAGCGGTTAACTTAACTCAACAGAGAAACATAAAAGAGGTATAAAGGAAATCCTAGGGTGCACCTCTCACTTCATCTTGGATATTATTGCAATTGGCTATTGGGCTCTTGAGCACAGAGTTTTGAGAATACAAACCCTAGAGAACAACTCAATGGTGAAAGATTCCACTCACCTTGTTCCAAGCTTGGTATCGGGGATGAAATACTCCACCCACACCATTCTATAGTCTTCACAGGTACCATCATTGATCCAGGAGGGCAACAGGTCGTACCCTTGAGGGTTTTCCAGCAGGGGTGCATCATTTATTGGAGAGGAGTTCGATCTAGCTTTACGACAGGGTCTATTGACATTCCAACACCTGGGTATTATTTGCATGGCCTTGATCATCAAATTTGGAGCATTTTGGGAGGATTACTCTTGCTAGATTATTATATGGAGCTTTGGGACGTTTTTGAGAGAAGGAGGGCGCAACTGTGATTCAAATATACTCAGTTGGAGGGGTTACACCTCAGTTTTGAAACTGAGACTTCTCTTAGTGGCTTGTGGTCACCCAATCTACTTTTCTAGAGAGTTTCAGTGTATTTGGAGGCTTCCTCCATCAGGGCCGAAATATTGAGCTTGACAGTCTTCAGGAGGGCACAACCTTGATTAGGGTTTCAACAGTTTGGAGGGGTAAATCTTGGCATCTAGACTTGATACTTCAAGGAGGGCTTCTACTGGTCTTGATCTATCTTTCTGGGAAGTTTGGTATTGTTTGGAGATCCTCTTCAACTGGGTCGAAACATTGGTCTTCTCAGCTCTATAACAGGATGTGCCATCAACCAGGGGGGTTTGGGATTGACCTTGGTTCTTCTTGTATTTTTCTTCAGTCTATATCCAGCCTTTGGGAGGGTTGCATCTCTTATCCGGAGCATTTTGTAGCAGCTTATCTATTATCTATTGGAGCCATCTGATGTTATTCCATATATGCATCCACTTTGTATCAGGTTCTTGCTTCTCATAATAATAAAGGTTAGATCTATGCTATTTGGTTATATATCTTGTGTACTGGTTAGATCTTGTATTTGTATTGAGTATATCTTCAGATCTATGCTTAATAACTGAATATAACCCTAAGGCTGAAACTTGAGAGGCCAACCTACAAACACAAACAATCAAACAGTTAATTCAGTGGTCAGTTTGTGTTCCAAGAGAAAAAATTGGCTTGGGAACATTACAGTGGTATCAGATCTTTTATCCTCCCATCTTGTGAGGATTAATGCATGCAAAAATTCAATGGCATTTATATGGGTAGGAGGAAACAAACAGGTGAGGCAGAAGCCGATATGGAGGGTTCAGGTGAGGACAATGAGCCACAGGGCTTGGCAATCTTAACACAGGAACTCCGTAAATCCATAAACCAGAAAGAGAGTACATTGGTCAACCACTTACAGGAAAACCATGAGGCAAACTATAGGGGACATGCCGAAATATCAAAGACCTTAAGGAAGGTAGATGAAAACCAAACAAGGATAACAGAATTGTTGATGACGATGAATCACAAGGGGAAAGGTCTATAATATTATGCCAACAAGGAAACTAGTGGATCTCATGGAGGGAACAAGTATCAACAGGAACATATTCCCTATCATCATTCTGAGGGAAGTCATGGAGGGGGAGCACCACAAGGATAGACAGGTAGTAGGACTACTCCTAGGCCATACTTACCCTCATTCACAGATGAACCCACACAACCCAACCACCTAGATGAGTTTGATGATCTGTTTGATCAATGCTCCAGGGATTACAACTCATTGAGCTTACTAGTGCAGAGGCAGATCAACCTAGATCAGTTTTGTGGATTAAAATTTAGAAACAAGCCTAGGTCATACCACAGGAGTAACTATAAGTTTGAGCACAGGGATGGGAAGATGGAGATTCCCCACTTTGACGGTTCGACCAAGATGATTGCACAGACATGGGTACATAAACTAGACACTTACCTATTGTTAGCTCCCAAAATGAATCAGTCACTATGGTTGCATTTTGTGGTTGATAGCATGGCTATTGGTAGTTTTCTCAAATTTGGTTTTGAGTTTTTCTAGTAGCAAGACTTAGGTTTTGATTTTTGTCTTAGAAATAAGACGACCCATAAAGGTCTTCTCTTTAAAATTTTCATAAAAAAGATTTCAACAGCTAACGTGTGTTTTAAAGATGATGGTTAGCTGGTGAAAGCGGTGATTTTCAATAGCTAAGGAGCATTTCTCACAGGCCGTTAGCTAGTGAAAGCGGCGATTTTCAACAACCAAGGAGCACTTCCGATGGGCCATTTGCTGGTGAAAGTGGGAATCATGTGTGTTCTCTCCACGTTTTAAAAATCAAATGATGACATGCTCGGTGCATGTCATGAAATCATTATGATGCGCTGGTGAAAGTGGGTAATGATGGAGATTCGGGTTTGCACGTCTAAATCGGATTGCAAAGCGGATCTCATTTAGAAATACATGGTTTACGATCATGGCGTTGGAAATGGTGAATTTGAATCCATCATTACAGGTGAAGGAGCGGTACTACATCGCTGGTGACATCAAATCGGCCCATCATTTCCCGAACACGCTTCACCCACAAGTGTATGATAAGTTTTCAATGTTGAAAAACAGAGCCGAGTGTTTTCACCAGCGCAAGACCTCGACCCAAACAACATATCGCAGTGTTTGGTGTGAAGAATCGTTTGGGGTTTTGAATTGAAAATGGAAAAGAGACACAGTGGCTCTTTTTTGAGAAAATAATTGGACAGTCTGTCCTTCCTACAGACGCATCCAAAAGTGAAAAAACACTTCTCAAACGCAGGTTGTATGGAATATGTCGAAAGGCTACAGAATGGTTGTCACCAATCAACAGCAGAGGCGTTTGCTAAAACGTTTGATGGAAATAAAGCATGTGTTGGGTCCTTAGATATCATCGTGGATGAAACTGCCATTGCTGCAGTGACCAGTTTACCAAGATCAGGCCAGAGTTGGTTCAAAATGACTGCCACCAAGAACCTAAATTTCAGAGCATATTTGAAGGAAGAATTTAGACATAATGCATGGAAGAAGAGCATTCCAGTTTCCCATTTAGAAGATGAGTGGCAGGATTTGTTTAAGGGCATCCAACTCTACATAACTTCATAAGGCAGGTACGACAAACTGATGTTATATCATTTCAAACTCTTAGACCATTTCACAGGTAAAAATCTCCTAAATCTACCTTTTTTCTTGCACAAGAGCTTAACTAAAATATGTAAAATGATTAGAGATGAACCTCTAAGTATTAAGAACACTCTTTGCCACTTTGGCCTTATTAAATTGATAATCCTGGAGGAGCTAAGACAGAAAGGAAGGACTTGGCAACATTTTCTTTTTTGGGAGGGCTTTGAAACTCAAATTCAGCCCATGAATGAACAGAGGAAAGTTGGAAAGAGGCAATTGACTCCTCAAAGCAGATCGAGGAAGAGGAGAACCCTTCCAGGACCCCCAAAAGATAGAATCTCTAGTGTGAGATCTCACAGGTCAAAGAAAAAATTGGATTTTGAAACTACTACAGAGCAGCCTATAGAAAGGAAAACCAACATCCTAAACCTGCCTTACACAGACTCAGAGCTAGAGCAAGAAGATGAGAGCCCTCCCATCAAAAGTCTTGAACACTCCATTGAGTTTGCACAGAATTGTGAGACCTTTACTCACACCGAGGAAGGGGAAACATCAAAGAGCACTAAGTCGAAGAAAACACAGAAAATCAAGCAACTCAAAGAAGTGATCGCTCAGCAGGAGGTCTTAGAG
>ML805021.1:36405-47948 GCA_009831015.1 Picea engelmannii | reverse complement strand
TGTTTCATGACACCACAGATTCCAGAAGCTGAAGAATACAGATGTCAAATTTTGAGATTGAAGACAATTCGAATGCTAGTCTAGTCACTAAGTCTTTGTTATCAAGTTGCTTAGTTAAATTTGAATTGCCATTTTTAGAAACAAATCCAAGTTTTTAGGATCTTAAAAATTGATTGTAAAAGGCTATAAATGCCTAACTTTTCTAAGAGACAAGGGTTCAAACTGGGATACATTTTTGTGCTACTGTATAGACACTTATGATATAATAAAATTGCAGTATCCTTTCGTTTTCAATATCAGAAATTCCATGTTTTCATTTATGTACTTTATTTCAGTTTATCTTAGCTTATGAAGACTGTTATCTCTTTATTGAGCTCATAGACTTGAAGTAAAGGATTTCTTTCTATCTTGCATTTATCCCTACATTCAGTTGTATTTGGCTATTAAGATTAGTGTTCTTCATCCTCCCCTTTCAATTTACTTGATCTGATTATTGTTTCCTGAAAGCACTGTTCCTTACATGTATGATGAGTTGTCTATTACACTGATCATTAAAGACCCCATTGTTCCAAGCATATCTACACATTATTTTTAAGTTACCAAGCATCATTAGCCTACAACCCTAAGGAGTTTCTTGGAGTGATAACAAATTGGCGCTGTTGCCGGGGAGACAAAATTCAAGTTTTTCTTTCCTGGGATACGACACAGAGCTGATCTTTGATGATAGACAAAGATTAGACATTTTTAGTTGGTTGTAATTATCTATCTGGCGACTCCACAAGTTCATCCTGGCTCCTAAGAGAATCAGTACTAGGGTGAATCCTCAAGAATCACCTATCACACCAGTGTCCAATCCAGAACTAATTCTCAGGAAGGGAAAGACAATTCAGGGTCAAACTTCAAGATCAGATACAGAAGGTAATCCTCTTTTCAGTTCTAGAAAATCTACTATAGAAAAATTTGAGTTCTTTTCAAAGAGCATTGATGAAAAAACAGTTGTAAATACTGTAGAAGAACAAACTCCTTTTGATCAACAAGAAAAATACTAATGATGATAAATTGATAGATTTAAATTTGATTGAAAAAACATCCAAGACTTTAGAAAGAAGCCACAATTCTTCTTCCCTTGAGTCTTTTCATTCTCAACAACAAGAAGATCATTTGAACATTTATACTAGCCTCCTTGTTGTTGAACATCTCCTCCAAGAGCTATCTGCTAAAGGTGAAGGAAATTTAGCTGGAGAGCTTGCAAATGTTTACAGAGCCTCTTATCAGACCTCTTTCGCATTCCTCCAATGTTGAAGACTCGAAAAAGAAACCATCACCTTTTTCACCCTTGATAGTTATGGCTGCACCACCTCCTTTGACGAAGATGCAACAAATCCTAGATGCTAGGTATGTACCACTCATATTGCCAAACCCAGTATCATCCATGCCAACGGGAGACTATCAAAAGTATATGCCCAAATTCACAGGCAAAGGCGATGTGTCTGTTGAAGAACATATCGAGGCTTTCTACAGTTATGCTGAAAACCTTAATATTGAAGAAGAAGATGTTTGGACACGAGTCTTTGTTCAAAGCCTAGATGGCCATGCTAGGAAATGGTTCAAAGAACTCCCTGTTGGTTCCATAGCTGGAATCGAGCAATTTGATGAGACCTTTTTGAAACATTGGGGTGACAAAAGAGAATTTGTCTACTATATCACAAAATTTGGAAACCTAAGGAAACAAAACAATGAGTCAGTGTCTGATTTTACTAAAATATTTAACCAGATGTATGGTAAAATACCAATAGAGATAAAACCTTCAGATGCTTCTGCCAAGATCACATATTCTGATGCTTTTGACTCAGATTTCTGTTTATTGTTAAGAGAAAGGAGGTCACCAACATTATCTCTCATGCAAGATGCTTCCCTTGAGGTGGAATCAAATATTCTAGCCTCCCAGAAACGGAAAGGAGATTCTGATAGGAGAAGGCCAAGGAATGAGGCTTCCTCTTCATCAAGTGTTGATCCGAAGTTTGATAAAATGGCTAAGATGCTAGAGTCTCTAACATCTAAGATATCAAAGCTTAAGATTGAAAATAAGCAGCATGTGAAGGGAAGAGGCACTTATGATTCTGCAGGCAGGAACCCAAATCAAAATCCCAACAACTTCAGAAGAAATAATCAGCCAACTCAGATTTTGCAAAGAGAAAAGAATCCTTCTGAAGATCAGAGAATAAAGTCCCCTCTTCAAAATGTTGTGATGGACAAAGACGAGGGTGAATATCAAGAAGGAGGAGAAGATAACATTCATTGTGTTGGAGAAGAGACAGGGAAATCTTATCTAACACAACACGACTATGAGGAAGCATTGATGACTGAACATACAGAAGATACTCTTATTGATGATGGCATTTTCATGACAGAATATAAGAATAGATATAACCTCCGATCTAAATCTGATACTTCCCAACAGAATGCACCAGCCGCTTCCGAAAAGAGCACAACCCCTGTTAAGCAAAAAGATCAGACATTAGAGAATCAACAAACAAATCCTTCAAAGGTGAAAGCATCAGCTCCTCCCAAGAAGACTGCTGCCCCTATCAAGCATCAAACTCCAGAAAGTCAAGCTCCTGTTGAACAACAAAGCAATCAGGGAGCTCCTTCGAATCAGGTAAAGGTCTTTGATAAAGCTTCTGATAAAGTCCCATAGTTGTTCAATTTTGAGGCTGAAATACAAAAAATTAAAATTCCTATTCCTCTAGTCGAGTTAATGAAGAATGAAATGTTCAAAAAGGATATCCTCAAAACTCTATATCCCCAATCTATATCCCTTTCTGCTGATATCCTCAACATATATGATGAAAATCCAACCATTACTCTGGGCCAAATGATAGAAGACAGAGATCAAAAGATGCCCTCCCTTTTACATCTCTCTAAATATTCATGAGAAAACACTGCATAACTGTTTGTTGGACTCCGGTGCTTTGCACAATTTGATGCCAAAGGCGGTCATGGATGAGCTTGCACTGGAGATCACCAAGTCTTATCATGATATTTTCTCTTTTGACTCCTGAAAAGTCAAATGTCTTGGGATGATCAAAGACTTGGTTGTGACCTTAACCCAAGCATCCATGAAAACTATGGTTATGGATATAGTAGTGGTTGACATACCTCCGAAATTTGGATGTCTGCTATCAAGATCGTGGATGAAGAGGCTAGGTGGCACTCTTCAAATGGATCTCTCCTATGCTACTATCCTTGTTTTTGGAGGGGTGAATAGAAGACTATACAGGGAATCTCAGTTGGCATATGTGATTAGTGACGAAAAAAATCCATCCAATCATCCTATCTATTCTGTCGACACAGGTATGGGATCTTGTATTTTGCAAATTGATGATTCATTACCAGATGCATTGCTGCTCAGAAAGCCCACAGTTCAGCCCACAGAAACAGCAAACGACGATCTTTGGACCATGTTCTTTGACGACGCTTGCACTAAAGAGTCAGCAGGAGCAGGAGTGGTATTGATTTCCCCTTCTAAGAAAACTTCTCATTTGTCCTTTAAACTTGATTTTAAAGTGACTAATAATATTGCTGAGTATGAGGCACTACTTATGGGGCTAAATGCAGCCAAAGAGATGGTATTAAAAGATTACAGGTATTCGGAGATGCAGATCTAATCATTCAATAGGTGAATAAGTCCTTTCAAGCAAAACATGTCAGGCTGAAAGCATACAGAGATGAAGTGTTGAGGGCAATTCACGATTTTGCAGACTTTAAAATTTCATATGTACCCAAAGAAACGAATGAATTGGTTGATTCATTAGCTGTGTCAGCTTGTGCTTTCATACCCCCTCTGCCTCATAAATTGAATTATGAAATTCAAGTTAAATATAGGCCCTCTCTCCCTAATAATGTAGAATTTTGGAAGGTTTTTGAAGACGATGTTGAACTCACTAGATTTCTTGCAGTGATAGATGAGTTTGCAGATTTGCAGATCGATTAGGAGAATGCACATGACGATGAAATTAAGAAGCCAAAATTCAAAAGCAAAATCGCAGCACATGAAATAGTCCAGTTGTCTACCAACAGAATTCCTAAAGGTTTGGTCCCTTTGGAAAGGATTTTCAATAATAATGATGTGGTTGTCAAATTGGAAAACGGGGAAAAAGACTCAGAAGTTTTGCAGTATAATGTAGCTAGCGAAAAAGATCCTAAATATGTCAACTTAGCCTCACGTTTGACTGAAAAACAAAGGGCTGATTATGGAGAATTACTAAAGGAGTTTGTGGACATCTTCGCTTGGCAGTATGATGACTTGAAGACTTTTGACACAGAGGAAATTCAGCATAAGATTCCCTTGAATAAAGACACCAAACCATTCAGGCAGAAGCTTAGATCCTTCAATCCTTTGTTGTTGCCTACAATGGAAAGGGAAATTAAAAAACTATTGGATGCCCGCATCATCATTCCTCTCAGATATTCAGAATGGATTGTGAATCTCGTACCGGTCAGGAAGAAGAATGGGGAGATCAGACTCTGCGTCGACTTCAGAAATTTGAATAAGTTCTCTAGGAAGGACAACTACCCTCTGCCTAAAATGGAGCATATTTTGCAGGAGGTGTCGGGATCAAAGGTGATGTCTTTTATTGATGGGTTTTCCGGATACAACCATATTGTTGTCCATCCGGACGATAAAGAAAAGACTACTTTTACTACTCCATGGGGTACATTTATGTACGAGAAGATGCCCTTTGGATTGATGAATGCAGGAGCGACATTCCAAAGGGCGATGGATATTTCTTTCGTTGGAGAGAAAGATAAATTTGTCCTGATATATCTCGATGATATCACTGTTTCCTCGAGCAGCCATGAACTTCATTTGCAACACTTAAAAAGGACATTCCTAAAATGTCGAAGGTATGGCATATCTCTTAATCCAAAAAAATCATATTTTGCACTTAAGGAAGGGAAATTACTTGGGCATATTGTTTCAGCTGATGGGGTGAAAATTGACCCAAAAAGGGTAGAAGCAATTAAAAATTTGTCTCTTCCTAGATCAAAGAAGGACATTCAATCTTTCCTTGGGACTATAAACTTTATCAGAAGGTTTATAGTAAACTTTGCAGAACTCACAAAGCATATTACCGCCATTTTAAGAAATGACTCCGAGGTAAAATGGACTGAAGCAGCCAGACACTCATTCAATGCCATCAAGGAATCCATCACAACAACCCCTGTTTTGATCAACCCGAATTTCTCCAAGGTATTTTACATTTTTTCATTTGCTTCAAGTGATACAATTGCAGTAGTACTCTTGCAGAAAAATGCCGATGATCAGGAGCAGTCGGTTGCCTTATTCAGTAAGGTCTTGAGGGACGCAGAGGTAAAGTATGAATTGTTGGAGAAACAAGCATATGCACTTATCAAGTCATTAAAAGCTTATAGAGTTTACATCCTTCAGGCAAAGTTAATATCTTTTGTTCCCTCCAGTTCAGTTAAAGATGTGCTTATACAACCCGACATAGATGGAAAAAGGAGTAAGTGGATAGCAAAGTTGATTGAATTTGATGTTGAAATTAAACCAGCAAAACTTGTGAAGGGTCAGGGCCTTGCCAAACTTCTGGCAGAAGAAAATTGTAGGTTGTTCGAAATAAATTTGGTAAGTATTAATCCAGATAATGTTCAGTCTTCAGATGATAAAGAAGGTGAGGAAATGCAGGTCTCAACTCACCTAGCTGATTGCAAATGGTACAGTCACATTATTCATTTTCTGCAAACTTTATCAGTCCCATCAAATTTGACAAAAACACAAGGAAGGGCTTTGAAGCTCAAAGCCATAAATTTCTTCATCAATGGAAACTTATTGTTCTGGAAAAATCCAATAGGTTTATTGTTGAGGTGCATAAACCAAGAAGAAGAAACTAAGGTCATGATTGAATTCCATAATAGTGAATGCGAGGGACATCACTATTGGAAAACCACTGCACATAAAATCTTAAGATCTGGTTACTACTGTCCATCCTTATTTTCAGATGTGTATGAGTTTGTTAAAACATGTGACAAGTGTCAAAGATTTGAAGGCAAACAACAACTGAAATCTCTTCCCCTCAAACCTATAGTGGTCACAGGTCCTTTCCAACAATGGGGCCTGAACTTCATAGGTGAAATTCACCCACCTTCTAGTGGTCAGCACCAGTGGATCCTTGTTGCCACCGATTACTTTACAAAGTGGATTGAGGCTATTCCCACCCGAAACGCCAATCATACTGTCATCATAAATTTTCTGCAAGAAAACATATTTGCTAGATTTGGCTGCCCTAAGAGAATAGTCACTGATAATGTTGCTGCATTCAAAGATAAACACTTGGTGAAATTATGTGAAGAGATGGGAATTCAGCTGGTACATTCCACTGCTTACTATCCGCAAGGGAATGGCCTAGTTGAGTCATCAAACAAGAGTTTAGTCAGAATTATAAAGAAGTTGCTTGAACAAAATGCCAGAGGCTAGGATTCCAAGATGAAGTTTGCTTTGTGGGCTGACAGGGTTACATGTAAGAAATCAATTGGTACATTTCCTTTCAAGTTGGTATATGGTACTGAAGCCATATTTCCTATTCAACTTGCACTGTCGGTTGCAAATTTTTTACAAGAAACCGATTCTGAACCAAATGATTTGACTTGGAGAATTCACAATTTGGTAGAGCTACAACAAGATAGAGAGCATCTTTTCGAAAGAACAGAATTACATCAAGAAAAAATCAAGGAGATCTTCGACAAGAAAGTCAAATCAAATGTCTTCAAAACAGGGGAATTAGTTTTAAAGTGGGATGCAGCAAGGCAAGAGAAGGGGAAACACAAAAAAATTGAGGCTCTCTGGATAGGTCCTTTTGTCATAACAGTGGTGCAGCAGAACAATACCTTTGTTCTCCAAAATCTTTCAGGTGAGGAAGTAGCAGGTGGCCCTTTCAACGGGCGATTTCTGAAGACCTATTTTTCATAAGGATTTTTCTTAAAAGCCCTGTTCTACTTGTACATATTCTTTTTCAATTATGTTTTCTTTGTTTTTATCACTTGAATAACTCCATGCCCAATGGTACTAGCAAAACTATTTTTCATATTTCTTTTTTTAATTTTGTAATAAAGGCTACTGAGTCTAGCTAGGTTCTTGGTCACCTCACAGGGAGATGCCCATCCCAGTTGGAGCCAAATGTTAGCTCCCAAAATGAATCAGTCACTATGGTTGCATTTTGTGGTTGATAGCATGGCTATTGGTAGTTTTCTCAAATTTGGTTTTGAGTTTTTCTAGTAGCAAGACTTAGGTTTTGATTTTTGTCTTAGAAATAAGACGACCCATAAAGGTATTCTCTTTAAAATTTTCATAAAAAAGCTTTCAACAGCTAACGTGTGTTTTAAAGATGATGGTTAGCTGGTGAAAGCAGTGATTTTCAACAGCTAAGAAGCATTTCTCACAGGCCGTTAGCTGGTGAAAGCGATGATTTTCAACAGCCAAGGAGCACTTCCTACGGGCCATTTGCTGGTGAAAGCGGGAATCACGTGTGTTCTCTCCACGTTTTAAAAATCAAATGATGACATGCTCAGCCCACGTCATGCAATCATTATGATGCGCTGGTGAAAGTGGGTAATGATGGAGATTCGGGTTTGCACGTCTAAATCGAATTGCAAAGCATATCTCGTTCAGAAATACATGGTTCACGATCATGGCGTTGGAAATGGAGAATTTGAATCCATCATTACAGGTGAAGGAGCGGTACTACATGGCTGGTGACATCAAATCATCCCATCATTTCCCCAACACGCTTCATCCATAAGTGTATGATAAGTTTTCAATGTTGAAAAACAGAGCTGAGTGTTTTCACCAGCACAAGACCTCGGCCCAAACAACATATCGCGGTGTTTGGTGTGTAGAATCGTTTGGGGTTTTGAATTTCAAATGGAAAGGAGACGCAATGGTTCTTTGTTGAGAAAAGAATTGGACAGTCTGTCCTTCCTACAGACGCATCCAGAAGTGCAAAAACACTTCTCAAACACAGGTTGTATGAAATATGTCGAAAGGCTACAGAATGGCTGTCACCAATCAACAACAGAGGCGTTTGCTAAAACGTTTGATGGAAATAAATCCTGTGTTGGGTTCTTAGAGATCACTGTGGATGAAGCTGACATCGCTGCAGCGACAAGTTTACCAAGATCAAGCTAGAGTTGGTTCAAAACGACTGCCACCAAGAACCTAAATTTCAGAGCATATTTGAAGGAAGAATTCAGACATAATGCATGGAAGAAGAGCATGTCAGTTTCCCATTTAGAATATGAGTGGTAGGATTTGTTTAAGGGCATCCAACTCTACATAAATTCAGAAGGCAAGTACAACAAACTGATGTTATATCATTTCAAGCTCTTAGACCATTTCACAGGTAAAACTCTCCTAAATATACCTTTCTTCTTGCACAAGAGCTTAACTAAAATCTGTAAAAAGATTAGAGCTGAACCTCTAAGTATTAAGAACACTCTTTTCCACCTTGGCCTTGTTAAATTGATAATCCTGGAGGAGCTAAGACAAAAATGAAGGACTTGGCAGAATTTTCTTTTTGGGGAGGGCTTTGAAACTCAAACTCAGTGCATGAATGAACAGAGGAAAGATGGAAAGAGGCAATTGACTCCTCAAAGCAGCTCGAGGAAGAGGAGAACCCTTCCAGGACCCCCAGAAGATAGAATCTCTGGTGTGAGATCTCACAAGTCAAAGAAAAAATTGGATTTTGAAACTACTACAGAGCAGCCTACAGAAAGGAAAACCAACATCCTAAACCTGCCTTACATAGACTCAGAGCTAGAGCAAGAAGATGAGAGCCCTGCCATCAAAAGTCCTGAACACTCCATTGCGTTTGCACAGAATTGTGAGACCTTTAATCACACCGAGGAAGGGGAAACATCAAAGAGCACTAAGTCAAAGAAAACACAGAAAATCAAGCAACTCAAAGAAGTGATCGCTCAGCAGGAGGTCTTAGAGAGAGTAATAAAGGAAAGATACAAGACTTTGTCTGATAACTTCACAGAAACAAATGCTTCATTTGAAAATCTAGCTCGGGAAAGTGTCAAGGAAAAGAAGAGGAAAAGGAAAATCACCAAAGACTATAACAGTCTATGGTGGTTAGCAAAGCGCCTTAAAAGAAAAATTAGAAAATTGAAGAAAAAACAAAAGTCACATCCAGATTTGCAAGTGCTAGCTCAGGTTGTTGTGAACATGCAAGGGGATAAAGCAGAGACACATTGAGTTTTTTATGGAATCACAGTTTTGGAGGTGAAAGTTCATTTTGGGCTAAGGCAGAGCTTTCACCAGCGCACAGGGAAATTTTACAACCAGTTAGCTGGTGAAAGGTGGCGCTTTCACCAGCTAACCAGCGAATCATAAAGCGAGTTAGCTGGTGAAAGAAGAAAAAACATTTTTGAAAGCTAAGGAAGGAGCAGGTCATTTTTCACAGGATTTAAAGAGGTTCCAGAGTATTAAAGGGTTAACAACTTGATCAAAAAATACTTTGCATCAGAGATTCGTGGAAGTTTTTGAGAATCACATGCTAAACCGATTTCCTAAAGTATCAACTATGGACAACTGAAGAAATCCAGCTGCCAAGACAGGTGCCTTTGCCATGTTTCATGACACCACAGATTCCAGAAGCTGAAGAATACAGATGTCAAATTTTGAGATTGAAGACAATTCGAATGCTAGTCTAGTCACTAAGTCTTTGTTATCAAGTTGCTTAGTTAAATTTGAATTGCCATTTTTAGAAACAGATCCAAGTTTTTAGGATCTTAAAAACTGATTGTAAAAGGCTATAAATTCCTAACTTTTCTAAGAAACAAGGGTTCAAACTGGGATACATTTTTGTGCTACTGTATAGACTCTTATGATATAATAAAATTGCAGTCTCCTTTCGTTTTCAATATCAGAAATTCCATGTTTTCATTTATGTACTTGATTTCAGTTTATCTTAGCTTATGAATATTGTTATCTCTTTATTGAGCTCATAGATTTGAAGTAAAGGATTTCTTTCTATCTTGCATTTATCCCTACATTCAGTTGTATTTGGCAATCAAGATTAGTGTTCTTCATCCTCCCCTTTCAATTTACTTGATCTGATTATTGTTTCTTGAAAGCACTGTTCCTTACATGTATGATGAGTTGTCTATTACACTGATCATTAAAGACCCCATTGTTCCAAGCATATCTATACATTATTTTTAAGTTACCAAGCATCCTTAGCCTACAACCCTAAGGATTTTCTTGGAGTGATAACACCTACAACTTAATCCTATGAGGGAGATGGAGGCCATCAAGTTTGCCACCATGTACTTGGATGACAAAGCTCATGATCGGTGGTATCATGGATTGACCACACTTGGCCACAATCAGATAGTGGCATACACAGAGTTTACTCAGAGACTCATTGACAGGTTTGACCAGGGGGATCCAGAGCTAGATTTCAAACTCACACAGCTAAGACAGACAGGGGCACCAGAAGTGTATATTGAGGAGTTATAGAGGCTAGCAGTCATGGTGCAGGACGTGTCACAGTCTAGACTCATGATGCTCTTCACTGATGGTTTGATGGAACCCTTGAAGGGTTGGGTTAAGGCTTTTAATCCTACCAACCTGCAAGATGCTATCTGGAGGACGAGAGATCTAGGCCCAACTGCAAAACCAAAATTTGTGCCTAGACCACCTCTAAACACCGGAGGCAGAGACCAAAGACCTCCAATGAACCCAAGAGGAAGACACCCAAGGGGGTTGGACAGAGGAAGAGGTAGGATGGATGAGAATACTAGAAGGGAACTGAGAAGGAAACAACTATTCTACACATGCAAAGAGCCATAGAATCCATCCCACAAGTGTATGGGTCATGGACAAGTTCATTACATTGAGGCGACGTCAGATAATGAAGAGGATGAGGATTTTGGCCACATCAAGAACATGGAGGCAGACACCATCAAAACTGCAGAGGAGAGAGCTACATTAGCATCCATGAGTGGGGTACCCAAGTACAACACCTTCAGGATGAGAGGAGTATTGCAGGGGCAAAATGTGTCAGTGCTCATTGATGGGGGTGCTTCTCACAACTTCATTGACTCGACATTGCTACAGAGGAGACATATACCCACTGTTGAGTTTGAAGGATTCAAGGTAGAGATAGCAGGAGGAAGAACCATGCTTTGTAACATGTACATTCCAGGGATGAAGCTTACATTGGGTAGGCATGATCTAGTATAGGATGTTTATGTGATGGACCTCCCTGACACAAATATAATCCTTGGAGTACAGTGGCTCAATACGTTGGGGCCTATCACCACCAACTATAAAACCATGGAGATGTCTTTCACAGAGGATAGTGGAAGGAAGGTAGTTGTTAAGGTCCTAACCCGCACATAGGTAGATCAATGTATTCAGATGTAATAAAGGTCAATATTAATAAGACCTTTCAATAAAATAGAATAAGGCGGATGTAAGAAGACCTAATAGAAGCTTCCGCTTCTAGAAGGATCTT
>ML805020.1:181469-200044 GCA_009831015.1 Picea engelmannii | reverse complement strand
GTATTTTTACAGTCTCTGTACATTTCTTTGATTAATAGAAATCGTGTATTACCGTATATCTGTGTTTATGGTTGCATCTCTGATACATTTCTGTTATATTATTGAATATCGGCAATATCTCTGTGCATTTCTTTATTCTATCTCCGCTCTCATTTCGTGCCGAAAATAATCCGGATCAAGTTGGCAAGTTATTGATGACTTCCCAGAAGAGAAATTGTGGAGGTTGAACCTCTGAATGGAAAAAAAAAACCAAAAATTAACAGTGCCACATCAATTTTAGAACTTGTACCCAAAAGCAACAATTTTTTTCATATAAAATAAACCACCGTAGAGAAAACAAATTCTTAAATTTTATGGATCCACCCTAAAATGAATAAATATTTCTTAATTTACATTTGGAATTATCCTTTGAATAATAATTTTGACATGTTATATTCAATATATTTTACGTCCAAACTCTAATACATTATGTTATAAAGTTGTATTTGTATTTGTTTGGAGAGATGTTATTTAGTTGTTAGTTTTGTTTTTGTTTGAGAGATATTAGATGACAATTTGTATTTTTATTTGTTTGAGAGATATTAGAGCTTGAAAATAGATTATGAATGTCTTACAGAGCGGGAAAATAGAATGGTGACTACTTGCATTAAAGAGATTGAAATCTGAATGGTGGCTACCTCCATGAACATGAATTCATTATGCTATCAAACTAAATCCAACAACCCTAGAATTTCCAATATGATTCCATCATTCAAGGCCATGTAAAACATGGAAATCCTTTGTATTAAAATTTCTGATAAGAGACAAAAATTAAGGATTGTCTTAGACATCCTAGTATGTATACATTTATATGACGCATCTTTTGGTTGAGGATGTGGCAAATAAGCCCCTCATTTTTTCAGATAATGACAACAATTGTGCCCACAGTGAATATCTAAATCTCACTTTTTGCTAGTATTAAAGTTGTCTTGATGAAGTCATTGTACTTATAATTAGGCTCAATCGGTTCAGCTGGTGAGGATTTAGAAAATTTGACATCCTTTCAATTTAAAATTTTCCAACCCATGTATCTGTGCGCACAAGAAAATAATTAGAAGAAATAGAATGGAATTACAAGAATAAATTCTTATTGAAGAAAATATCATAGTGGCGTTGTTGAAGTGATCATACTTATAAATGGGCTCAATTGGTTCAGTTGGTGAGGATTTATTGAGATTTTTCTAACCTCTCATTTAAAATTTGCAAGCCCATGTATCTATGCACACAACATGAAAATAACATAAGAAAATGAATGGAATTACAAGAAATTATTATTGAAGAAAGTGAATTATTGATGTGTTAAAACATGGAACAAATTGGAAAAACTCACAAAATAGATAGAGGGGTTAATATTAATCCACTTACCTTCCCAACATCATTACAGTGGCTTGAGGATTACTTCTAGGAGATATCTTGAAGGTCAATCCATAAATCACTCGAAGAGAATCAATTCCAAGAACTTGGTATATATCATTGACTACATTGTCCACTTGGAAACTGCCATGATAGTGCCATGAGGTAGATAATTTCATCCGATAGAATGCTTCCAGTGCCTTGTGGTCACTTGTATTTACATGGAGTAGACTACCAATAAAATGCCTTACAAAAATTCTTGCGGGAATTGTTTCTTGAACCCTTTTTATGGTTCTCAACCCTTCCACACAATTTTCTACATCCTGTGGATGGGGAAAATAATTGAATCTGACATAAGGATCTTCATTAAAATCCCGACACCTAAGACAGATCTCCCCCTTGGATAGAGGCCCAACAACGAACTCAAAAATGTTGACCACATTGATATGTTTACCAAAGATTTGATTAAATGTATATATGTATGTCCCTTCTTGATCATAAGTGAATGGATTGTGAAATGAAATAGTAGATGATTCAATAAAGCTTCCTTGATTTACACCCACAAATCAAGGTATTGAATATTCAAGGAGTCGAGGAGAGACAAATGTAATCCCAAATTTTGGGTTATCATCCATTCTTTGTCCAACACCAGGAAAATCTATAACCACGGGGATGCCTAAAGATTCCAAGCGCTCATGTGGGCCAATTCCACTAAGGAGAAGTAGTTGACAACTCCCAAGAACACCAGAAGAAATTATGACCTCACCTCCATTTCCTGGATTTAATATAGCCATATGAGATGCTCCAACACTGTCCACATACTTCACGACATAAGCCTTGGGTTTTAACATAGTTCGTTCTCCTCATGTTCCTCATCAAGTTACATAAATGAATTATTGAACAACACAAATTCTATCAAGAAGATGCAATACTACTTTAAATAATCAAATATTTGTGAGAAGAAAATGCACCTACCTTGCTCTTTATCACTCTTATTGAAGAGGATTTGTGAGACATTTTCCCATATCACAATTCTAAGATTTTTGAAGTTCGCATGATCAAGCAGATCGGTTGAGGAATGGTGCAATCCTCTATTGTCAAAAGTGGTACCAAAAACATTAGTTCCTTCAATATGGTCCAATATATACCCATTATAAGGATATGCTCCATCTCGGAGAAGGCCATCTCTATAGGCCCTTTACCATTGGTTGAGAGTAGGATGAAATACCACAAAGTCCTCCACCCACTGGTAGGATTGATGAACAAGAGACTCTTCCCACACTAAATCTCGTATATATGCTAATTTTGCAATGGAGTAGAAGCTAGCGCTTATCATGCTACTTCCATCGAGAAGTATTCCTCTCTCATTATCGACACCATCCTTAGACTTGAAACTCTGTGTGGGATCATCATTAGGTGTCATATTAAGGACATTATAAATGAATCCTCATTCTCGGCGGGCAATTGGCAGGGTATGGCCCAACCCACCCCGTTCCAGTAACAATACTATGAAATTTTTAGATAATGTGGCTGCCAATTGGGTATCTGGACACAATTTAGGATCCAATTAGACAATGTACCATTAAGATATATCAATATAGAAGAATCAATAACTAGTATGTGCACCATCTCGATAAATTTAGACCCATTGTGAACAAAAGTAGCATATTAGGGAACATAATATAATTAGATCAAGTTTCTTCACCATAACTTATGTGTTATGATGGATAAGGTTTAACATACTAAGGGTAACAAACCAAAACATAGTACAATGTTTTGTTCATGGATGATTTAGCTTGTAGGAAGGATGACTCATATTAAGGGGGCATTAAGCCCTAAGTCTTATCATGACTATATATTAAATTTGTATCATGTATTAGCTTTATAATATAAAGTTTAACTAAATTGAACATAAAAACGTAAGTGATGCATAGATATAATTTTAAGTGTGTGTTATATGTACATAATAGATGGTTAGGTGGTAGATCTAACTTATGCATAAATACAACAAAAATTGAATGCAAGAGTCAAGTTGGAATTCATATTTATCTAAGTTCATTAAGTATGTGATTGTGATTTCATAATGTAGTTGACTCTTGAATAACAATGTTGATTCTTTCAACATTTTGACAATTTAATTGTGGCAATCTTATCATAGTGAGATTGAATTGTGCAAAAGTGCACACCTCGTGTTCATATCATGTTCATCACATGTAGGCTAAAATATTAAATGATTTTGTCAATACACTTGTGAGTCATCATTTATTCCTAAAACCATACATAATTGTTGAATTCGGGTATCAATCATGTCAAAGACAATTCATCTTCTACAGAACATGAAAATAGAGTGGTGACTGCTTGCATTAAAGAGATTGAAAACCGAATGGTAGCTACCTCCATCCATGAAAAAGAATTCATTATTCTATCAAACTAAAGCCAACAACCCTAGAATTTCACATGACGAAATGGACAATTTGACATTCTTAAATTTGCCCAGTATATCCCAGAAATTAAAAAAACAATTATATTAAATACCATCAAAATTTAGATTTACACAGCAAGAATTTTCAATATGATGCCATCACTCAAGGCCATGTAAAACATGGAAATCATTTGTATTAAAATTTCTGATAAGAGAAAACAATTCAGGATTTTCTTAGGCATCCTGGTATGTATACATTTCTATGAGGCATCTTTTGGCTGAGGCTGTGGCAAAGAAACCCCTCACTTTTCAAGATAATTGTGCCCACAGTGAATATCTAAATCTCCCTTTCAAATAATATTAAAGTGGTCTTGTTGAAGTCATTGTACTTATAACTGGGCTGAAGTGAGGATTTAGAAAATTTGACAGCCTCTTAATTTATCATTTGCCAGCCCATGTATCTCTGTGCAGAAGAAAATAATTATAAAAAATATAATGGAATTACAAGAAGAAATTCTTATTGAAGCAAATCTCAAAGTGGTGTTGTTGAAGTCGTCATACTTATAAGTAGGCTCAATCAAATCAGTTGATTGAGATTTTTCTAACCTCTCATTTAAAATTTTCAAGCCCATGTATCTATGCACACAACAAGAAAATAACATTAAAAAATGAATCAAATTACAAGAAATAATGATTGAAGCAAGTGAATTGTTAAAACACTGAACAAATTGGAAACAAATGGAAAACCTAATAGAGGGGTTAATATTAATCTAGTTACCTTCCCAACATCATTATAGTGGCTTGAGGATTACTTCCAGGAGATCTCTTAAAAGTTGATCCATCAATTACCTAGAGAGAATCAATTCCCAGAACTTGATATTTATCATTGACTAAACTGTCCACTTGGCAACCGCCGTGATAGTGCCATGAGGTAGAGAATTTCATCTGACAGAATGCTTCTAGTGCCTTGTCGTCACTTGTATTTACAGGGAGAAGACTACCAATAAAAGGCCTTGTAAATAAACTTGGGGGAATTTTTTCCTAAACCCTTTTTATGATTCTCATCCCTTCCACACAATTCTCTACATCCTGTGGATGAGAAAAATAATTGAATCTGACGTAAGGATCTTCATTAAAATCCCGAGACCTAAGACGAAGCTGCCCCTTGGATAGAGGCCCAACAAATAACTCAAAAATGTTGACCACATTGATACCAAAGAGTCGATTAAATGTATATCTGTCTGTCCCTTCTTGATTGTAAGTGAATGGATTGTGAAATGAAATAGTAGATTATTCAATAAAGCTTTCCCTATTTACACCCATAATTCGAGGTAATGAATATTCAAGGAGTAGAGGAGAGAGAAATGTGACCCCAACTTTTGGGTTATCAACCATTCCTTGTCCAACACCAGGAAAATCTATAACCACGGGGATGCCTAAAGATTCCAGGTGCTCACGTGGACTGATTCCGTTGAGGAGAAGTAGTTGAGGACACCCAAGAGAACCACAAAAAATAATGATCTTGCCTCCTTTTACAGGATTTAATAGAGCCATATGATATGCTCCAACACTGTCCACATACTCCATTGCATAAGCCTTGGGTTTTAACGTAGTTCGTTCTCCTGTTGTTCCTCAACAAGCTATAGAAATGAATTATTGAACAACACAATTTCTATCAAGAAGATGAAATACTACTATAAAGACTCGAATATTTGCTAGAAGAAAATGCACCTACCTTGCGAGAAGAGGATCTGGGAGACGTTTGCCTATATCGAAAATCTAAGATTGTTGAAGTTTGTGTGCTCGAGAAGCTTGGCTAAAGAATGGCATAATCCTCTGCTATCAAAAGTGGTACCTCCAACTTTAGTTCCTTCAATATGGTCCAATATATACCCGTTGTAAGAATATGCTCCGGCTTGGAGAAGGCTATTTCTAAAGGTCCTTTTCCATTGTTTGAGAGTAGGATGAAATACCATAGATTCCTCCACCCACTTATAGGATTGATGAACAAGGGACTCCTTCCACCCTGAATCTCATATATATGATAATCCTGCTCTGGAGTAGAAGCCAACGCTTATCGTGCTGCTTCCACCGAGAACTATTCCTCATTATCGAAACCATGCTCAAACTTGAAGCTCTATGTGGGATCATCATTGGGTGTCGTATTAAGGACATTATAAATGAATCCTCGTTCTCAACAGGCGATTGGTAGGGTATGGCCCAACCCACCCCGTTCTAGTAACAATACTGTTAAATTTTGAGATAGTGTGGCTTCCAATGGGCAGCCTGTTGTTCCCCCACCCACAATGATGTAGTTGTATAAATGCACAGTCGGCATCGAAGTAGCATCTGAGCAGATGGACATATAAGATGGATCCTTTGCATTGCAAGTCAAAAAAGAATCCTCTGCATTGCAAATATCATTCAATATCAATATCAAGAAAAATAAAAGGAGCATTGAATATCATTCTCTATCTACCTGCCTTAAGGAAATATTGTTTCCCAGAAGGACATGGAAGATAAGAAAAAACAGAGCAAAGGCACTTCCCATTGTATTAATGAAATTGTTGTTGTTCGCAATTTGCAGTTCATAATTGTTCATTGTTGTCTATAGATGAAATGTAGTTCATAGTTCGTAATTGTTGCTAGCATGAATTTCTTCACCCACAACAACCAAAATCGAAAGAATGAGAATATCAACGGAGTCTCATAAAAGGACAGGTTAAATAGAGAATCCGGGCTTGACTTTGATCGACTTAGATAGCCGTTAGGACATTCCAAACTTTAAAATATTATAAACGTCACATTCACTCAAAAACATATTCCATAGAATCATTAAGAATGACCTACTTTTTGGATTTCGTAAATATATTTTAGATTTTGAATCTATATGGATGCTATGTATATAGGAAGGAATTTAGGAGGGTTTATAGGAAGGAATTTATGAGGGTTTACTGAAACAAGAATTTATAAAAAAAACATGGTATGTTATAGTAGGTGGAGATTTCAATTTTATTCTAAAAATAGAAGTGTGGAGGTTTAATGGAAAGATTTATAACCTAGCTGAATTATTTTATCATAAAATTGAATAAACAAAATTGTTACATGTGGAACCTACAAAATCTCTCCTACATCTAGATTAATAATTTTAGATTAAGGGAGGAAAGGGCCTTGAAATGAATTTTTTTTATAGGTACCTAGTAAATGAAACTATTATAGCCAAGATAGATAGGGTTAGATCTTGGGTTTGAATTGAGGGAGGTTTACATCATTCCCCCATTTTCCTACAAATGGAAATCCCGAGGATAGCTTGGTTTAGAAGGAAATTTGGTAGTGGAATGGAATGGTTACACACATAATTTATCGAACAATGTTATTTTATGAAACAAGGAGAGGATGTATTACATTGGTCTAGGAATCCTATTAATGGAAATTATATAGTGAGGTTGGGATACTCCTCAATGTTTGTAGAAGACCTTCAAGGTGGTGTCGGATGTTAGTATGCAAGCCTATGGAAAATCAAAGAACCAATCAAAGCAACGATTTTCTTTTGGTTGGCATTAGCAAATAAATATGTTAGCTAAGAATTTTTGTAGAGGAGGTCTTGGAAAGAACTAAGTAAATGTTTTTTATAGAGAGAGAGATAGATGATTTTTTTTTCACTTTCTTGTTCCTTGTCACTTCTCTAGAGAAGCATGCTTTATAGTTAGAACCTTGACTAGTAGGGTTGGAACATGCAACTGAAATACATTGTCTAAGACTTTTAAAGCTTGATTTGAAGATCTAGTGGTAAAGGATTTCATAGCTCTACCTATATTGGTAACCTGAGCAATATGGAAGTCTACTAAGAAATGAGATGATTTTCCAAGATGCAAATTTTTCCTTTTTTAGGTCTTCTTAAACGTAAGGTATATCTTTGAAGATATCAAGAGCCATGTAAACCAAAATATCATTAGACAAGTGGAACCTATGATTATTGGTGAGTCATCTGAATGGGGTTTCTTTGATGGAGATTCCCAAGGAAACCCTTATTTGTATGGAGTAGAAGGAGCAATTTTCTTAAAGGCCTCTCATCATCTTGATTTGATAGTTGGATTGGGTTGTGGAACAAATAATTGGGTAAAACTGAGAACCTCAATTGCATTGTTGAGGATGACAATAGAATTAGGAGTGGAGAAGCTACAAGTTCACGATGATTCTAAACTGATAAAAGATTAGGTATCTTACATCTTTTCTTTTTTGAACATTAGTCTACAAGCTCGTATGGATTAGGTGAGACAATGGAGTGGATAGTTAGCATTGGTTTCTTTCAAACATGTATCTAGATATCTAAATACTTTGGGAATTGTTGTTGTAGCTTATTGATGTTGTTACACAGTGGTGAAATTCTTGTTGTAATCATTTGTTGTTTCCTTAATCACTCCCATATATCCTTCAATTCGCTAGCATGAATTTCTTCACCCATAACAATCAAAATTGAAAGAATGAGAATATCAATGGAGTCTCATAAAAGGACAGTTTAAATAGAGAATGGAGGCTTGAAGTTGGCTGATGTAGATAGCCGTTAGGCCATTCGAAACTTGCAAAAATTATAAACTTCATAATCATTAAGAATGACGTACATTCATTTAAACTATTATCATCATAGAAATCCCTTCATATGGAATGGCCCATGTCATGGAAATGTAGAAATTCCTAAGAGACATTGATGTTGAATCCTCAAGTCTAAAAGTTGTTCAAGATAAATATCAGTATCACCCGTTCATGTTCCCTAAATACTCAAATATATAGCTAACTTGCCACATATCCCAAATCCATCTAAGCATACACGACCCCTACATCAGAAAATCATAGAGAGAGACCCAATAATACTACATCCCTCAAAGTTCCCTCAAATTATATCAATGTGGCTAATGTGAAGAATCTTAAAAGTGAGAAGAGACTTCCATGTGGCATCCCCTTCAATGCATCTTGCAACACATTTATCTAGGTCATAATCTTTCCCCATGTACACATATCTAAGACTCTAGTCCACCATCATTTTTACACGTTGTCTAATGGAGTTAATTGCATGCACTTATTCCCTCCAAATTTTGTCCAATTAAAGGATCTAGAGACTTCTTCTAGATTCATATATTGAATGACTAATGACATATATAAGACAAGTAATAAACATGACCTACCTATAGAACTTTCAAAATTTTGGCGAGGTTATTTTAAAAGATAAAATCCTTGGATTACCACCAAAACAATTTTTTATGGATTTTTTCAATGCACTAATCCCACATAATAAAAGGGAAAATACCATTCCTATATGGTATGTAGAGATATCTCACAATATATATTGGTATTACCCTCCTCTACTGTCAATGTACTTAATTTTTAGTTTCATCAAGTTTAATCGAAAACAATTTTAGACTTGTTTTCACTAGAGAAAGTGCACTCTATGTCTTGTAGGATGCATCTAATCATATCATGCCCCCAGTGACTAAATATGGTTCCAAGAAAATGAAGATAATCAAATCAAAAGATAAGTGGTTGTTGAGGACCATATTACCACTTGGGATCTAAGTATCTCATATCCTCCTATGCATAATAGCTACTTTTAAAAGATATCAAAGAGAAACAACAACTATAACATAAAGAAATGGTGTAAAATAAATACCATCTGTACCTAATAAATGAGAAATGGTGTAAAAGGATTACTATCCTTTCCTAATAGATCTATGTATGCAGATCCAATTAGACAATGCATCATTAATATATATCAATGTAGAAGCATCAATAAATAGAATGTGCACCATCTCCATAAATTTAGACCCATTGCCAACACAATTAGCATATGAGGGAACGCAATATAATTAGATCAAAGTTTCTTCACCATGACTTATGTGTTATGATGGATTAGGTTTAGCATACTAAGTGTAACAAACCAAAACATAGTACAATATTGCATTCATGGATTATTTATCTTGTAGGGAGGGTGACTCATATTAAAGGGGCATTAAGCCCCAAGTCTTATTATACATTACATTGAATATGATTATGCATTAAATGTATATAATGTATTAGCTTTATAGTGCAAAGTTTAACTAAATTGAACATAAAAACATAAGTGATGCATAGATACAATTTTAAGTGTGTGTTATATGTACATAATAGTTGGTTAGATGGTAGATATAAATTATGTATAGATAAAACAAAAATCTAATACAAGAGTCAAGTTGGACTTCATATTTATCTAAGTTCATTATGTATGTGATTGTGGTTTCATATTGTAGTTGACTCTTGAATATTAATGTTGACTCTTTCAACATTTTAGAAATGTTATCATAGTTAGATTGAATTGTGGGAAAGTGCACACCTCATGTTCATAGCAATGGTTATAGAAGTGTGCAAAAGAGAAGATGGGGACCTCATGGGTGGGTGATAGTAGAATACAAGATCATCCTACTTGAAAATATCAAGCCATATCATGTCGTCTCATGAAACTGAAAATATTAAATATTTTGGAAACATGCTTGTGAGTCATCATGTCAAAGAAAATTCATTTTATTGCACCATAAGGTTGGTGGTTTTTTTTGTTGATTCCAAATGATGATATCGATTGATTTATTGGATATCCTAGTCATATCATGTTCATCTCCTGAAGCTTAAAATATTAAATGATTTTGGCAATATTCTTGTGAGTCATCATTATTCCTAAAAACATATGGGTGAGTGCACAAAGTTGGTGGACGAAAAATTGGAAAGGGGGTCAGTAGGAATGTGTGCTCACTGGAAATATTGTGCATTCTTGGGAACATGCATGTGTTCCTAATCCTATAGATTTGGCAAGACCTGGACCTCTAGTCAGCATGTCACATAGGTTTGTCGACATGAACACACACGCTTCCTTGTTTTGCCTTATTTTTAAGGGACCGCAGGTGCATTTTGTGCTCATTTTCACACCGTGCTTGTGATTTTCCCAATTGGAGTAAGAAAACATGACTAATAGATGAGAAAAAAATGGGATATTTCCACCGTGTCCATTGCAAGAAAGGTATGCTTGTTTTTTTGTCATTTCCTCTTGGCTTTGCAATAAATACAAAATAATTAGTCATAAGTTATGTATGTAAATCCCAATGATATTGAACACGTATTAGCTAGTTTCACTACACATAATTCATACTATAATGTAAATCTCTCAACAATTCACTAATCTTGTATAGTTTTTTTTCAATTTCATTGTAAAGATAACACAGTTTTTATTTGTTTTACAAAAAATTATGTTAATGATTTTGTTTGGATAAAATGAAATTGTTGCTTGTAATAGATTTTTCATTAGTCCACTTATTAAATTTCCTTTTAAAAATGTAGAATATATTATAAAATGGAACCTATAGACAATGTAAACTTCCAACCAATAGATCGAGGAGAGGAAAACCCCAATGCACCACAACCACCCAACTTAAACACCCAAATTAATGAGGGGTTGGACACATTAAGGGGCATGAGAGAACCAAGAAGAGAGTCATTGGCCACATTTTTGGACATCATTTTGAGGTCCATTGCAAGTGTCCAAGGGCAATTGACTTTTATATATGAATATAGGGAAAGAATGTTTGAGTATTACAACACTAGATTGGAAAGAATGCAAGTTGGAGACTTGGGTATATCAAAAAAACAATTGATGTCTATTTTTATTGATACTCTATCTCAAAAACAACCACCTGTGACCAAGAAACACATTTTCATTGATTGGTGCATCCACACAAAAATTAATCAAAACTGGATGGATAGGTTGTACATGGTATTTGATAAACCTATATTCAATAACATGGAGGTTCCTTTATATTTTTTATGAAAATTGTGGGCTGAATTTATTTTGGGTCAGTGATCCAGGTGGATATCGATGGCCACCCACCTTTTCTAACTGGCTCAAAACAATTTTCTGGCAATTTTGACAATTTACTATTTTTAGCAGTTTTAACTTCTGGGGCCATTTTGAGGGCCTAAATGAATGTTCTTTGGGATAGAGATTCTCAATGATAGATGAATGAATGATTGAGCCCCCAAAATGAATCTCCTCCAAGATACCTTTCCAACGAGATATCATGCACCTAAAACGAAGATCGTATACAAAAGTTACGACCCCGAGAAGTTGATGTACTAAGTTACCCAAGTGGGGTCCACATGACTTTTGGTGCTTCATCTCCTAGGGTTAGGTTTTTGGATGTTTAGGGTTTTGGGAATTCCTGTTTATTGTAAAAATTCCTTCAGAGCCTCATTTTAATAATATTCTTGTGAATGCGAGTAGTTGTCACATCTCTTCTCAGAGATAAGCTGCCACCATTATAGCGAGTCTTTCACTATGTATTTTTACAGTCTCTGTACATTTATTTCATTAATATAAATATTGTATTACTGTATCTCTATGTTTATGGTTGCATCTCTAATACATTTATGTTATATTATTGGATATCCATGATATCTCTGTGCATTTCTTTATTATATCTCTACTCTCATTTCATGCCAAAAATAATCTGGATCAGTGGTATCAGAGTAGGCGACTCTTGATCGTTTTTCAGTGCATGTCCCTGACGAGGTTTGAGTATAGAAAGTTGGGTCTTGATACTGTCTCTCTTGAGGAAATTATCTCTTGCACACCCAAGAAACCCTTAATGGTGGAAGAAAAGAAAAACAATGGAGCAGACGATTCTATCAATCTGTTGCATGAGCAAGCTCTCACACGCCAGAGGGACGAAATGATGGAGAATTTTTCCCACATCCTTGAACGTCTGCTGATAGTAGTAGGTGCATATTCATCAAGAGACCACTTTGGAGGCACCTCACCTTTCAAGGTACAAGTCAATTTTGATATTCCTATATTTGAAGGTCAGATAGATGCAGATGCCCTAGATAAATGCTTAAATCTGTTAGAAGGTTATTTATCTGTTCACAATTTTTTCGACAAAGAAAATATCACCTTCGTGCTCCTTAAGGATCTCCCCCATGTCAAACATTGGTGGGAAACTTACTGGGAGAAAATTTCCACAGAGGATTCTGGAATATATGGGGCCGAGCCCACTTGGGATTTTTTTGTGGATGCGGTAAAGGAATAATATTACCCTGTTGGAAACTATGAAGACCAATACATGAGATGGACCACACTGTGGCAAGAGAGGGGCCAAGAAGTTTCAGAGTTCACCAATACCTTCCATACCTTGCGCACCAAGCTAGGTATCAAGGACTCTGAATGACATTTGGTTCTAAAATAATGCGGGGCTCTACACAAATACATCCAAATTGAAATGGATTTTATGGACATCTCATCACTCGGTTCTGCTTATCGATATGCTGTTAAAATTGAGCAGAAATTTAAGCACCAAAAAAAATGGAAGTTTGGATCTGAAAATCCACAACAACCAAAGTATGAGAAAGACAACCCTAAAAAACAGTCTCCCGAAAACCAGTCCAAGCCATGGGAAAATAAGGGTCACGGGAAGACAAATAAGGACACTGGAAAATGGTGTGATTTCCACAAAATGCCCTGGAACAACAATGATGAATGTCGCTCAAAACAATCACTGTTGGCCGAGATCAAAGACAAGGAGCTGAACCCTAATTCAGAATCTGATTATGAAAATACTGGTAAAAGACATATCATCGACACAGACCCCACTGCTATTGTCGCAACTGTAGAAATTCAACTAGAAGAACAAATAGATCCAAAAGAGGGGGAGCGCCTTTTTCATTCACATATGTGGGTGAAGGGGACCCCGCTGCATTTTATTATTGATAGAGGAAGCCAAAAGAACCTCATCTTAGTAGAGGTTGTCAAACAATTTGAATTGTCGACAACACCACACTCGTAGCCATACAACATCAGGTGGCTTCGCCAAGGAAGAGATCTCCGTTTCAGCCAACAATGTCGATTTTCATACGGCATGCATCCCTTCAAGGATGAGTTATTATGTGATGTTGCCCCACTGGATGTCTGTGATGTTCTCTTGGGCCAACCATATATGTGGAAGCGCCATGCTAATTATGAGTCTCGACCCCGTAGTGTCATTGTTACTTTGGGAGGTCATCTCTACAGAATACCAGAGGTAGTTCCAAATACTACCCCACCTAAATAGTTTCACAAGGTAGTATCTCATACTACAAAATTCAGCTTCTTCACAATCTATTCAAAGGGTGAACAAAAGGATATTGTAACCACTACAGCCTCGGCCCAAACACCTTATATCCAACAAAAGAAGGTTGACAAGATTGAAGTAAAGTGTAAAGATTCCTTCTGCACACAAGCGGCTCATGTAGCTAGAATGGTTAAAAAGGTCCAACCCTTCTATCCACATGTTCATGACAACCTTCAACAAGCTAAGAAACACAACTTCCCGAACAAGGAAAGCAACTCATCAAGATGAAGTTTCAACAAATGCTTTTCCATCTCCCCGGGGCACTCAATGCAATGGAGAAAATTGATTCCTAAGGAGGGAGGATTGATCCAGGTGGATATCAGTGGCCACCTACCTTTTCCAATTGTCTCAAAACAATTTTCTGGCAATTTTGGCAATTTACTATTTTTAGCAGTTTTAACTTTCGGGGCCATTTTAAGGGCCTAAATGAAGGTTTTTTGGGATCGATCTTCTCAATGATATTCTAAGGCATGATTGAGCCCCCAAAATTAGTCTCCTCGATGATACCTTTCCAATGGGCTATCATGCACCTAAAACGAAGATCGTTTGCAAAAGTTACGACCCCGGGAAGTTGATGTACTAACTTACCCAAACAGAGCCCACATGACTTTTGGCGCTTCATCTCCTAGGGTTAAGTTTTTGGATGTTTAGGGTTTTTGAAATTCCTGTTTATTGTAAAAATTCCTTCAGAGCCTCATTGTAATCATCTTCTTGCAAATGCGAGTAGCCGTCACATCTCTTCTTAGAGATAAGTTGCCACCATTCTAGCGAGTCTTTCACTCTGTATTTTTACAGTCTCTGTACCTTTATTTCATTAATAGAAACCATGTATTACTGTATCTCTATGTTTATGGTTGCATCTCTAATACATTTATGTTATATTATTCGATATCTGTGATATCTCTGTGCATTTATTTATTATATCTTCGCTCTCATTTCGTGCCGAAAATAATTGAAATCAGTCGGCATGTCAACTACTTTGACATTGGTGACTTCCAGGAGGTGGGTTGAGGGTCTACACAGGATCAAGAGCATGCTAGGAGTGATCCCATGTTAGGTCCTTTTCCCCCCAGGTGAAGGACTGACCCCCGTGTCCAGTATCCTTCTGTTGTAGAGTGCTTGTAGTAGGTACAATTAGTTATATCATCATTGACTCAGAGCCTAGTGCAACATGATAGCTTTGTTGCACTATCTCGGCAGGAGGTGCCTTCCGGTGACATTGATAGAGGGGTCATAGCTTCACCCCATACAAGAGACTGGAGTGAGGAGAGGGCACATGGACATAGCAGTCATCCATGTGAACCTCACATATTCTCCAGTTAAGACATAGCAACTATGGGCCTATGGAGGCCAATCGATATTAGAACTTAATGGAGGAGGTTAGTATGTTAACCATCTTTGCGTTCTTCATCATTATATATTTATATGGTATTATGTGTATTTATATCATTATATCATTATGTTGTTTTGCATTTGTTAAGTTCGTGTAGTAGACCCTCTACGCCCATGGATGCATCATCTCTCCACCACTGATGCAACAATAGAGGAAGCCTGCTCATTTGGCTTACCCCATAAACAAGTATGTGTCACATTTAATAAATTCACCATGGTGAATTCTTTATGATATGACATCCTCTAATTTTTAATGTTCTTGTGTTTTTACAGGTTGTGGGACTAGATGATGCCAAGGAATGTCCATCTAGGATGGACAAGTCACCTGCATCACATGTATCATGTGTAGAGCTAAATATCATTTAAATATCAAATTTGTTGTATTTATGTTGTTGAATTTTACTATTTGGTACTAATAGTTCAATATTATTAATATGTATGCAAGTTGCTGACATATTTGCTAGTTATAGTATTATTCCACTCCTTGGGCACCTATCCTTTGATCATGGGTTACCTTACTCTAGGCCAAGGGAGTTTCCATCACTTTTACAACCTGTGGGGGTCCATTTCCTCCCACCCACAACATCTTTCTTATTTGGTGCATACTCAGTGGATGCACCCATAGGCTACCCATCCTCACCACCTCTTCCATCACATCCATCCATATTGGATGCACCCATATTACATCCACCCCCACCACCATTTCTACCATCTCCATCCACCAAGACTACCATAGAAGAGGTTGCCTCATCACAGGTTGTATAGTCAAGTGCTCCACTTGCCAATGACTCTCAGAGGTTGCCTCATCATAGGTTGTATATTTTTTTAATTTTGATGATTTGATCCTTGTAAATGATGTAGGGTGGCATCACTGAGCGATTAGGGTAGCAGAGGAGGGTAACACCCTCACAATTATCAGTTCCATATGCAGTGATTTGTATTATCTTAAATTACAAAGTATCATTTTGTAATTTTTTTAATTCATTGTGGAAAAAAACTTATAACAATGTTTTTTCTTTGTGCATTCTATGAAGTGACAGAGCACACCCAAGCCCAAATCTACTCGAGGTTCTTCTTCAAGCAAGAGAAGAAATATAGATTTCCAGGATGCTCCTGAGGGTGGTGAGGATGGCAATGGTCAATGTTTGACCAATTACTGTCATTTTGTATCTAGGCCACCATATGGTTGTTTTTTATGTTAGGGAAATTGCTTTCATTTTGTATATTGGGCATGAGGTGCCATTTTGTAAAAAATGTACAATTTAGACAATGTTGAATACACACACACACACACACATATTTCATGGCACACTTTTTATGAATCTCATTGTTTCTTCATTTTATGTTGATGAATGTATGAATTTCAAAGTGTACGAATTTTATTTGTATGAATGTATGATTTTTTTCTAAAGTGATTATAAATACTTGCGTTACATATTAACAAATCTCTTATAGTGGAAAATATTGATAAGTGCTAAATCCATAAGTAATTAATGGTTATCATTACCTAAATTTGACAAAGGTTGAAGTTCAATCCTAGTTAAGACTCCAGGAACCAATAATAAAAATCATGTAGGATAACATAATCACAATAGAAATAAATGAGTTGAAATTTCACATTACTCTATCCAAAATGAAGCATGATTCATTATAATTGCAATCACAACATGTTACAAGGGTTTCTTAATACACAATCAACACACAAAATAAGAGTGCACAATAAAGCTTCACATCAAATGAAAATATACCTCAAATTCTCCATTAATCTTGCCAAAATGTTCTAAAATGTATCCCAAGAGGAGAGCTTCTAAATTCTCAAATTCTCCACCCTTTAAAATGGAGAGAGAAAATTCTTCTTTATAGAGTGAGTCTCTTCTCTTTTACAATAAAATATTATTATTTTGTAACTAACTCCATGACAAGTCAAATAAATATTATAATAATGAATAAGTTATATCTCTCCTCAATCCATGGTTGACCATGTCACAACATGTGGACATTAGCCTCTCCAAAGAAATTCGCCCTCTTCCAAAAATAGTGGTAGTATATACCAAATAATGCTCATAAAGGGGAGACACCACCAAAAATAGGCATCAATCCAATTCAAATGTCAAGTGTCCACATGGAATGTTCCCTCCAAGAATGTGCATGCATGCAACCATTCCACATGTGTGATTTCCAAGGTATCCAACTCCATGGATGAATGTGCAAGATTCCAAGTGGATGGGGCATACAAAACAAAGTATGTGATCAATACCTAGCCTTTCCTTGCCTTGCTTTCCTAGCCTTGCCTTTCCTTTTCTTGCCTTGCTTTCCTAGCCTTGTCTTTCTTTTCCTTTCCTTGTGTTCCCTTACCTTTCCTTTCCTTTCCTTGTCTTACCTTTCCTTTCCTTACCATGCCATGTCATACAATTCCTTTCCTTGATTTTCCATTCCATGCCATGCCTTGACTTGTATTTCCTTCACTTTTCATGCCATGCCATGTCATGCTTTGTCATGCCCTGACATTCCATGGCATTCCTTTCCTTGCCATGCCATGCCTTGTGTTGTCTTAACTTTCCTTTCCGTGCCATGCCTTTCCTTTCCATGCCATGCCATGCCTTTCCATGCCATGCCATTCCATGTCATTCCTTGCATTATCTTCTCATGCCATGTCTTTCCTTGCTATGCCTTGCCTTTCCTTGACTTTCCATGACATGTCTTGCCTTGTCATGCCATGCCTTGGTCACCTCAACACTATATCCATTTGAATATTGCATAACTCATATCCATGCATATACATTAAAATTTTTATATGAGAATCCTTATCTATATAAATGTTCAATTAAGAAATGTGTATTTATTCACATGATGCCTTGCATCTATTATACATTCACAACATAATTTTGAACTACTATCCACATACCAAAGTTTCACATTTCAATTTGCATGTTTAAACAAATCACAAAACTATCATCATCATAAGCACATAACAATAAAAATAATATCCTGCAATACATAAATAGATCCATATGTATGCATATCAAATGTCTATATGATTCTAACTAAACCCAACAAATACTAAGAAGTGAATCACTAAGATAAGTAAAAATCAAAATTATATCCTTCTAAGGCCAAAATAAAGGTTGTTACATTTACAAATCCCTAGAACACAACTTTGATCTAAAATAGACTAATCCCTCCTTGCA